>CAUYQG010164211.1:0-51161 GCA_963574415.1 Tarsius wallacei
TAGAGATGAGGTCTCGCCAAGTTGCCCAGGCGGGTCTCGAACCCACGGGCTCAGGCAATCCACTCACCTCAGCCTCCCAAAGCGTGGGATTACAGGCTGAGCTAGTTTTTGTCTTTTTGATAGTAGCCATGCTAACTGGGGTGATAAGACACCACACTGTGGTTTTGATTTGCATTTCCCTGATGGTTAGTGATGTTGAATATTTAAAAAATATATTTGTTGGCCATTTGTATGCCTTTGGAAAAATGTCTTTTCAGATCATTTGCCCATTTTTTAATTGAATTTTTTGCTATTGAGTGATTTGAGTTCCTCGTATATTATGGACATTAATCCCCTGTCAGATGACTACTTTGTAAATATTTTCTCCCATTCTGTAGGTTGTATTTTTACTTTGCTGATTGCTTCCTTTATTATGCAGAAACGTTTTCATTTGATATAATCCGGTTTGTTTATTTTTGTTTTTGTTGTCTATGTTTTTGAGGTCTTATTCATAAAATGTTTTCCCAAACCAATGTAGGTATATGTTTTCTTCTAGTAATTTTATAGTTTCAGGTCTTATGTTTGGGTCTTTGATTCATTTTTAGTTAATTTTTGTATAGGGTGAGAGGTGGGAGTCTAGTTTCATTCTTCTTCTACATATGGATGGTACAGTTTTTTCAGCACTATTTATTGAAGAGACTGTCCTTTCCCCAATGAGTGTTCTTGAGCTTTTGTCAAAAATCAGTTGGCTGTAGATATGTGGATTAATTTCTGGGTTCTCTTTATTGTTCCATTGGTCCATGTGTCTGTGATATCCAGCACCATGCTGTTTTGGTTACTACAGCTTTGTAGTACATTGTATATATTGTGTGCATATATGTGCATTTGTATATATCATAGTATATTTTGAAGACTGGTAGTGTGATTCCTTCAGCTTTTTTTGTTGTTGTTGTTCAGAATTGCTTTGGTGACTCAGGGTCTTTTGTGGTTCTATACAAACTTTAAGATTCTTTTTTCTATTTCTATGAAGAGTGTTATTGGTATTTTGATAGGAATTGCATTGAATCTGTAGGTTGCCCTGGGTAGTATGATTATTTTAACAATATTAACCCTTTTGATCCATAAACATAGGATGTCTTTCTATTTGTCTGTATCCTCTTCAACTTCTTTCATCACTGTTTTGTAGGGTTTTTTTTTTTTTTTGGCTTGGGATCTCTTATCTCTGGTTAAATTTATTCCTAGGTTTTTTTGGTTTTTTTTTTTGTAGCTACTGTAAATGGAATTGCCTTCTTGATTTCTTTTCCAGCTACTTCATCGTTCACATATAAAAGCACTACTGATCTTTGTATGTTGTGTTTGTATCCTGCAACTTCACTGAATGTTATTAGTTCTAAAAGTTTTTGGTAGAGTCTTCAAGTTTTTCTACATATAAGATTATGTCATCTGCAAACCAGGACAATTTGACTTTTTCTTTTCCAATTTGGATGCCTTTTATTTCTTTTTCTTGTCTAATTGTTCTGGCTAGGACTTCTGAAAGGAGGTAATTTATTATAATATCAGTTTGCTGCTTGGCACATAGTGGCTTACTCCCATTCATTTATCATTCCTTGTCAGGCTCCTTTGTTAGATCTTTTTTTCAAGGACAGTAGTCTGCCTATGGTTCTTCTTTTTTCATCCTATACTAACATCTAGGTGATGTCATTTAGTCTCATGGCTTTAAATGTCACCTATGCATTGGTAATTCCTGGGTATAAGTTATCCATACCATTCCCACGACATTTCTGGGCTGCTGACTTCTTCAGCTTCAAGTTTGGCAAGATGAAAACTCAAGAAACTTACTACTTAGCAGTTCCTTAGTCTTGAGGTCCCTAATCTACCTGTCTCCTTCTGATAACCTTTCAAATTCTTCTTTAGTTTGTTTTATATATATGGTTTTTTGTAGTACTTAGTGGGAAGAATAGGAAAAAATATATCAAACTCATCTTGGTGGAAGTGTCTACTGAGTTTCTTTTAATTAAAACATTTTAAATTATGTTCAAAGACACATAATATAAATTTACCCTCTTAGCCATTAAGTGTATCATTTAGTAGTGTTAACTATAGTCATGTCACTCTGTAACAGATCTCTAAGACTTCTTCATCTTATAAAACCGAAACTCTACACCCATCAAACAACTTCCCATTTCCTAATTGCTGGCAGTTGCCATTCTACTTTCTGTTTCTGTGATTTTGAATACTCTAGATATTTCATTTAAGCGGTGACATACAGTATTTGTCCTTTGGTGATTGGCTTATTTTAGTCAGCATGATGTTCTCAAGGGTCATCCATTTTGTAGAATGTGACAGAATTTCCTTTATTAGGGTTAAATATCTATTATATAGATTTCGATAGCCTTATATATCTAAATATATACATATCTATTTCATATACTTCAATAGCTTTAGGGGAACAAATAATCTTTGGCTTGGGCTTTCCGTGTACCCTCCACCCTTGTCTGTGCACATTGTACCCGACTGGTGACTTTTCATCCCTCCACTCCTCCCCCTTCACTTCCGAGTCTCCAGTGTTCATTATACCATTCTCTGTGTCTTTGTGGATCCTTGGTTTAGCACCCATTTATAAGTGAGAAAATGCAGTGTTTGGTTTTCTTTTTCTGAGTTAGTTCACTTAGGATGACATTCCCCAATTCCATCCAATTTCCTGCAAAAGGCATTATTTCTTTCTCTTCAATGGCTGAATAGTATTCCATACTGTATATATACCACATTTAAGTTTCAAATTTTTGTGATGATATGCTTAATTTATGGAAATTAACTTGTGTAAAATCCTACTTTTTGTTTTGCTTTATGTTTTTAATTTTTTTATTTATTTACTTTGAGTCGGGGTCTTACCCTGTTGCTCAGGCTGGAGTTGCAGCCTCAAACTCCTGAGCTCAGGTCATCCCCCCACCTCAGCCTCCCAAGTAGTTGGGACTCCAGGAGCACATCACCGAGCCCAGCTAATTTTTTTTGACATTTTTGTGGAGATGAAGTCTCGCTGTGTTGCCTAGGCTGGTCTTGAACTTGTGGGCTCAAGCAATCCTTTTACCTTAGCCTCCCAAAGTACTGGAATTACAGGCATGAGCCACCACACCCAGTATTTTAAAATATAAATATTTTATATTCTAGTTCATATTGTCAACCTATAATTTTAAGGGTTTGAGGGATTTAATCTTCCTTTTTTAATATGTGCTTACTCATAATGAATTGTTTTCTTGTGTGTTTTGAATTTTTAAATGTGTGCTCATGTTTCACAGGTTTCTGTTTTTCTTTTACTGTGAGAATCCCTAGTGGTCTGGGTTTGAAATTTGAGGAATCTCACACATTGAGACCAACTTTGATGTTAATTTTTTGATGTTAGAATTCCAAGGCTATCTGGGTGGTATAAATTTGAACTCTAAGCCCAGTAGGAAATTGAGACCCAAAGTTTTGAATTCTCAGGTTCTTAAAGGAGATTTTTGTTTCTTCCACTCAGCCCAGGCAGACAGATAAGCTTCTTAGTCAACTCCTAATTCGGGTGGATGAATGTTTTCCTCTAATTTATCAGATAGTGCAGCCACTGGATGGTCTTAGCTTTATGTGGAGTTTTGCTATCTGTTTAATATCTCTACCTTGAGAGGTCTCAAGGCCTCATTTCTTGTTCTTAAGTGAGCACTGAGATTTAAGACCCTGAGTTAACTTTAGCATTGCTTTTTTTTTTTTTGAGTTGGAGTCTCACTCTGTCGCCCAGACTGGAGTGCAGTGGCCGCTCCTGGCCACCGCAGCCTCGACCTGCTGGGCTCCGGCGATCCTTCTGCCTCAGCCTTCCAAGTAGCTGGAACTACAGGCGCACGCTACCACGCCCAGCTGATTTTTTTTTTTATTTATTGTAGAGATGAAGTCTCGCTTGCCCAGGCGGGTCTCGAACCCGCCGGCTCAGGCAATCCACTCACCTCAGCCTCCCAAGGCACGGGATTACAGGCTGAGCCACCGGCCCGGCTCATTGCTTTTATTTTTAGTTACATATGGTTGCAGTACTGAGTAGAGGGCCTCCAATGATCCCATTTTCTGGTATTTATGCCTTTGTGTAATCCTCTTACTGTTGTTCTATATGACCAATAGAATATGGCAGAAGGGATGGTATGTCACTTTCAATATTTCGTTTAAATGTACAGGGATTTTGCTTACTCTTTTCCTAATAATTCATGGTGTGAAAAACCATGTCATGAGAACTCTCAGGGAGCTTATGGAGAGGCCCATGTGGCCAAGAAATTATGTCTCTGGTCAATTATGTCTCTGGCCAATGCTAACAACCATGTGAGTGAGGTTGAAAGTAGATTCTTTACCTTCAGATGGCTGCAGTCCTGGCCAGCATCTTGACTGCAACCTCATGAGATGTCTTGGACCAGAATTGCCCAGCTAAGTCATTCTCAAATTCCTCAAGCTTGGAAACTGTGTAAGGTAATAAATGCCCCTTGTTTTGAGCTGTTTAATTTGGGGTAATTCATTACATACCAATAGATAATTAATACGGGTATCATAATTGTTTGACTAGCTTAAAGCCTTGAAGATATAAATATGGCCTTGATCATTTTGATCTAGTACCTTAATCTTCTCGACTCATCTTTTTTTTTTTTTGAGTTGGAGTCTCACTCTATCGCCCAGACTGGAGTGCAGTGGCCGCTCCCGGCAACTGCAGCCTCAACCTGCTGGGCTCCGGGGATCCTTCTGCCTCAGCCTTCCAAGTAGCCGGAATTACAGGCATGCGCTACCATGCCCGGCTGATTTTTTGATTTATGGTAGAGATGAGGTCTCACCAAGTTGCCCAGGTGGGTCTCGAACCCGCGGGTTCAGGCAATCCACTCACCTCAGCCTCCCAAGGCGCGGGATTACAGGCTGAGCCACTGAGTCCGGCTTCATCTTTTTTTTGACCATCCTTTTTTTATATCCACAAACTAGACTTTGCCAGGTATCATCTATTACACAAATTATAAACCTCATCACTTATTCCTGTTTTGTCTGTCTCCTTTCTGGTCTCACTTTGATTTTCTACTATAGTTGACCTATTGTTTTTCTGTGTGTTAAATACCTATGTTTCCTGGGAACTACTGTTCTTCCACTCCACATGGTGTTGGTAAGGCTGTTAATCATATGGCCTAACCACCCCCAACCCAAGTGTGGGTTCCTGACCCAGGTTGGCCAAGCAATCCAAGTTGGGGATTGATATGTTAATTGTGGATAAAGGATCTGAATCTGCCTGTGGGGTCATAAGTTCTAAGGAATACATAAGGATAGAACTTCTGGAGCTTGTCTCATTGTACTTGGAGAGATTTTGGAGAGGTAGAAGTCAAGCAAAGGCAAAGAAAGCTGAGAGATGAAGAGAGACAATATTCTTACGACAGTATTTGAACCCTGGATCCCACTGAGCCCAAAGCCAGTTCAATCCCTTAGCCTCTATGTGAACCAATAAATCCTTTAAAAAATTACACAAGTCTACAATATTCTTGGTTTTTTTACAACCAAAAACATTGTGACTGACACCCTTACCTAACCTGGACCTCCGTTTCAGTTATGAATGTATTTGGTTACAAGCCACCAGAACATACAAAAACAGTGTCTTACATAAATACGGATTTATTTGCCCCACGTGATGAAGTCTGAAGTAGGGCGGCGTAGAGGTGATGCAGCAGCTCAACAATACCATCAGAAACCCAAGTTCTTTCTATGTTTCTGCTCTGCTCTCCTCACTAGTTTGACTTTGTCCTACTTGTTGCCAAGTGGCTGATGCTTCTCTAGGTCTCGATACTGTGCTTTAGGCAGAAGGAAGGAGGAAGCAGAAAAGGTAGCATTTGCTGGCTTCTCCTTATGTCTCATTGGCCAGAGTGTGTCACGTGGCTTCTCCTTGCTGCAGGTGAGCTGGGAAATTAAGCGTTAAGCCTTTAGTCTTTGTATTAGAGGTAAGCTACAGGAAAGAAGAGTTAGAAATGGACAATTCCAAGTTAAAGACTTGGGTTTTTCTCTGGATTCCAGCACTATATCTTACCCCTTCACCTGCCCTACAAACCACCAACAACCTGTTAGCTCTAGAGATCATTCTGTATTTGAATACTGAGAGGTATTGGATTAAAATCACAAAATTGTAGACAATGAAATTTCTACAAGTTAATGGCATGTAGGCACTCAGAACTGGTATTTTTTTTAGTTTATTTTGTTTTATTGGCTTTCTCTTTTATTCCCTTTAATTATTATTGCAAATCTTTAACTTGTACTATGTTCCTTAATTCCTCTTCTCATACTCCCCTCTTTCTCAATGGATTACTGTCCCTTGCTTTGCTGAGAAAATTGAGGCCATCACATGCAAAGATCCTTGATGGCTTATAACCAATTTTTCTTCCTTTCTTTGTTTCCTTTCAGCAACTGCAGTTGTGGTCTTAACCTCACCTACATCCATTATGCTACAAGTTACCTGAAGTTTATGTCACTCACTACTGCATCCCAATACTTGGCATCATGTGGTAGTAGGCACACCATAAATATTTGTTGAACATTTGCTACATCAACTACCCCTTTTCTTTTCTGAATCTTTCATTTCTCCTTCTCGTACCTTTTATCTTTCAGTCCATAAACACACTCAAGCTTTTTTTTCCCCCTAAAAGACAAAAAAGTGGAAATCTCAAAAGAACACAAACCTTCCTTTTAATGTGCCACATGCACCCCCTAGGCAACAGATAATTTTCCCTTTTCACTACGGGACCAAGCTTCTTAAAAGAATAACCTTGAATTTCAGTCTCTACTTCCATTTCTTCTAGTCACTTCTCAATTCAGTGCTTACTAACTTCAACCACACCATGTGAATGGAAGGTCCCTGCTGACTTCCTACTCACCAAACTCATATATTGCCTAAGTTTTCTGCAGAATTTATGTATACATTTTCTATTTCTTGGAACTCTCCTCAGTCTTGAATTTTCTGACTAGAATTTTCTAGTTCCCCTAACTATCAATTTCTTTTTTTTCCCTTCAGTTGAGATTCTCTTCCTCAGCGGTGTTACACTGGGCTTTGTATGTGAGCATCTTTTCTTTTATTAAACTCACACTGCTTGGGTGATCTTATCACCAAATAAAAATCCAAGTCTGCATCTCCAGTTCCAGCCATGTTCTTTTGCTAAGATCTAAGAGAGGCAAGGGAATAGGTCAAGTATAGATCTGGAAGAATTGCATTCCAGGGAGTGGAAACAGCAAGTGGAAAGGCTCTGAGGTAGCAGTGTGTTCATCATGTTCAAAGAACGAGCAGGGAGCCCGTGTGGCTGGAACTGAGAGGCTGCAGGGAAAATACATAGGAAATGAGATCTGAGAAGCAATGATGAGTGTAAAGGTCAAGTTATGCAAGATTTTATATGCCATTTTAATGACCATACCTTTTATTGGGAGTGAGATGAAAAATCACTGGAAAGCAAAGAAGTGATATATTCTGTCTGAAGTTTAAAAAGGACCACTCTATGTTGAAAATAGATTGAAAAGAGCAAAATAGGAATCAGAGCAACCAGATTTGGAGGCGACTGCAGGGACTTAGATGAGAGATGATGATGACCTGGACCAGGGTAGCAGTAGTGAAGTGCTGGTTATGAGTCTATGTACTGTTGGAAAACCAATAACATATGATGACAGATTGGATGTGGGGGGGGGGGTCTCAGAAAAAGGAGAACAAATATTTTTGAGTAACTGGCATGATGGAGTTGCGATTTACTGAGCTAGGGAACACTGTGAGGGAAAAAAAGTTTGAGGAAAGGATTAGGAGGTCAAGTTTGGACCTGTTAAATATAAGATACTTTTCAGACATTCAAACGTGAAGTCTTGAGGCAGTAGGATAAAGGACGAAGTTTAGGCTGGGTTCGGTGGCTCAGTCTGTAATCCCAGCACTTTGGGAGGCCGAGGTGA
Organism: Tarsius wallacei; assembly: GCA_963574415.1. Taxonomy (NCBI): domain Eukaryota; kingdom Metazoa; phylum Chordata; class Mammalia; order Primates; family Tarsiidae; genus Tarsius; species Tarsius wallacei. The sequence continues at coordinate 7,933 of CAUYQG010164211.1, forward strand.
GTGGATTGCCTGCGCCTGCGGGTTCGAGACCCACCCGGGCAACTTGGTGAGACCTCATCTCTACAATAAAAACCAAAAACTAGCTGGGCGTGGTGGCGCATGCCTGTAGTTCCGGCTACTTGGAAGGCTGAGGCGGAAGGATTGCCGGAGCCCAGCAGGTCGAGGCTGCGGTGGCCGGGAGCATGCCACTGCACTCCAGTCTGAGTGATAGAGTGAGACTCCAACTCAAAAAAAAAAAAAAGGACAAAGTTTAGTGGTTAAGTGGGACAAGATATAAATTTGAAAATCATCATCTTGTAGATTGTACTTAAACTCATGAGACTAGATGAGTTCATCACTGGAATGAGAACACATAGAAGAGAGAAATGCTTTAAAAACTGAGCAATCTGTTAAAAGGCAGGGAGGAGGAGAATGAACCAGCAAAGAAGATTAAAGATGGTTGGCAGGTGGGAAGAAAACCAGTGTGGGGTCCCGAAAGATAATTGGAGAAAATGTTTCAAAGAGGGAAGGACTGACTGTATCAAATATTCCTGAGAGGTCAAGTAAGCCAAGGACTGAGTGCTTCAATGGGTCAAGATAATGGGAGGAGAGAGATAGAAATTTTGCTGTAAAAAAAAGGAGAGGAATGGAGCAGTAGCTAGAGAGATAAATGGGCCCAAGAAAGTTTTGTTTAGTTTATAATTTGGTTGAAAAGATCCATTAGAGAGGGAATTTGTGAAAGCAGGCAAAGAAAGGGGAGAATTGCTGGAGTGATGTCCTTACAGAGGCGAGAAGAGATGAGTTTTAGTGCATCAGTAGAGAAATTGTCCCCTGCCGGAAGCACAGTTAGTCCATCCCTAGTAACAGAAGAGAAGACCGAATAGGACATAGATGCAGGCAGGTGGGCAGATGTTATGGTGGAAGTGTATAGAAATACTCCTCAGATGGCATCTGTTCTATCACTAAGGAGGGTGAGAGTGAGGATGGGTTCGAAGTGTTGCAAGGCTCATGCCCCCGATTACTTCCCTGCCCTCATCTCCTGGTTGTCTAGGAGAGTGAGATAATGAAATAGGAAAATAAAGTATAACTGCCTGGCAGCATTGAGGTTAGAGATCATAACTTTCAGTAAGACTACTCAACGTGGTTGTATCCTTTTCTCCAACTACTTTTAGTTGTGTACATTTTGGTATGAAAGGGCCAAAGAGTTGGATTTAAGCATTACTGACTATTATTGTTGTTGTCGTTGTTGTTGTTGTTATCATTATTTGGCCTGACAGTCACAACACAAAGTTGAGGGACAAAGGAGTCAACTCCTTTGTATGGAAGGGAGTGGTGAGAATGACTTACTATAGAACTGAAGTTGAGCAAGAGGGGATGAGGGATGGTGAAAAGCAGGTGGATCAATGGATTGTAGGTGAGGGCGTGGAAGTTAAAGGACTGTTGGAGCTGGGGGTGCAAGAGATAGTGAAATGAAAAAGCTAGAAGGTGGTGGCCAGAAAGAGTAGGATGCTGAAATTGAGATTATTGAAAGGTTGTCACTTTTGATACTAGGGTATGACTGCAGAAGTGAAAGGTTGGAAGGCTAAAGGAAGAGGGGGGTGGAGGACAGGATCACTGGAGGAGATGAGGTCTGAAAAACTGGATTAACACGTGATGGAGAGATCGTCTCTGTGAATAGACTTACGGGGGGTGGGTGTTGAAGAACATAAGAGTTTGCCAGAAGCTAAACTCTTCAAGAAATGGGGGAAGGGAAGCAGTCAGAGGATGGCAGGTGCTGCAACAGAAGCCTCTAAGCTAAAATTGCTCATCTTATGGTCACACATGCCTCCTTCTTACTAAAAATTGATCTTACGTTTTATGCAGACTGTCATCACTTCCACTTTCGTGAACTTCTTTCTCTTGAAATTTGACGACCCTAGGGTCTGTTAACTTCTTTGCCTCTTGGTCAATTCCTGCCGCCGCTCCTCCCCCTGTCAGCTCTTGGATCTCCTGCTCCGTGGTGTAATCTGGGGTTCCCTACATATCCTCTCTTTTCGCAGCTCACACACTTCCCAGGTGATCTCACCAATCTCATGACTTCAGCTGCCACGCAAAAGCATGTGGCTTCCAAATCTCTACCCCCAGTCCCAACTGTGCTCCTTTGCTTCAGCTCTACGTTTAAAAAAAAATGTCATTTATTTATTTGCTTGTTTATTTACTTGTTATTTTTAGAGATAGATTCTTGCTTTCTCACCCAAGCTGGAGTACAGTGACATGATAATAGCTCACTGCATCCTCAAATCCCTGGGTTCAAGCGATCCTTCTACCTCAGCCTCTTGAATAGATGAGACTACAGACACACCTGACTACTTTTTAAAATTTTTTGTAGAGATAGGAACTTGCTGTGTTGCCCAGACTAGTCTTTAACTCAAGTAATCCTCCCATCTTGGCCTCCCAATGTGCTGGGTTTGTAGATGTGTGTTACCACGTCCGGCCCATTCTTGGGTTTTTTTTTTTTTTTTTTTTTGATCAGGGTCTCACTCCATCACCCAGCCTGGCATGCAGTGCAGATCCCAGCTCACTGCAGTCTTGGCCTCTTGGACTCAAGGGATTCTTCCATCTCAGCCTCCTGAGTAGCTGGAGCTATAGGTGCCCACCACCACACCTGACTAATTTTTTTATGCTTTCGTAGAGACCAGATCTCACTATGTTACCCAGGCTGATCTTGAACTCCTGGACTCAAACAATCCTCCTACCTTGGCCTCATAAAATGCTGGGATTACAGGTGTGAGTCACCATGCCCACCCAATCTTGTATTTCCGACTGCCCACTGTCTTTGGATGACATTCAGGCAGCTTAAATTAATTTAAGACTGAATTAATTACCTTCCTCTCCAAACGTCCTTCTTTTATTTTTGAATCTTAGTCTATCACTAAGACACACTTAACTTGTCACAGTCAGTCTCTCTTCCTCATCTTCCATATGCAGCCCAGTCACCAATGCCTGTGGATTCTATTTCTGAATATGAATTCCATTTTTGAAATGCCAACACTGGTTAAATCCAACTCTCTGCCTCCTTTAAACCTATGTCTGCACAACAAAAAGTTGATGAAGAAAAACACAGAGGCGTTATCCTGACTTTATGGAAATCTAAGAAGCATAGTTTGTTAGATACTGTTTGTCCAACACAGGAAGGCACACCAAAGGGAGATGGAATGGGTGTTGAATGTCAACCCACTCTAGGGTCCTATCATCCTGACATTTGGCTACATGGCTCCCATAAGAGGGCATGCTCTAGGTGGAGAATCATTGTGTTTTTGCATACCCACTCCAGATAAGAAGTCATTGTTGCCGTATATGAATTTTTAAAAATAAAAATGAAAATTGCTGGAGCGGGGGGCAGGATTGGTGGTAGTGGGATTCTGTTGGGGGAAAGGGGGGCACTCCTCATCAGCAAGGGTACCTGCATAACGAACATTTGTATACTTAACCCTGAATCGTACCTCGCATCTTTACAATAAAAAATTAAATAAATTAATTAAAAAAAAATAAAAATGAAACAAAAAATGCACTTTCTCAGAGAAGCACTCCCTGGTCACTCTATCTAGGTAGGCCTCTCCCTGTTACTCTCTAGCTATTCCCTCATTCATTTGTCAAGGACCCAGAGTGTCTGTTTTGTACTACGTTCTATTCTGAGTGTAAGAAAGGCAACCATGATGAAAAAGGACCAAATCCATGCTTGTATTGAACTTAGGGTCTGGTGGGAGAACCATCAAAAAGCTGTGTAGAAATCAGGTATTTTCCAATAGTGATCAATGCTTTGAGCAAATAAAGGGTAACAGGACAGATTGAATGGGGCTGGGGAAGTAGGGAGCAATTTTAGGCAGGAAAAAGCAGGGAATACCTTTTTGAGGAGATGAGGTTTTAGTGCAGATACAAATGATGAGAGGAAACTAGTCAGACTAAGACCTGGAAGCAGAGAACACCACAGAGAGAAAGAAAGCAGCTAGCATTAAGACCCTGAGGTCGAACAAGCTTGGCATGTTCAAAGCCATGACCAGAATCTCTTAGCACCTATCACAGGATGTGACTGTAGATTTATTTGTATTTCCCTACTTAGGTCTATTGTGTATTTGTTTATTTTCTGTTATCCTCATGATCCCTGAGGATGGAGGCCAGGTCTATCTAGTTCATGGTCACGTACCCAGTGTTTAGTTCAATACCTGGCACACAGTGGACAGTTAAATGTTCCCTTGAATGAATAGTGGACAGTTAAATGTTTACTTGAATGAATAACTAAATATCAACTATTCATTAAATAAACTGATATACAGAATTAGTTGTTTAATAGATTTTTTTGGTTTTCTCAATATTAAACTATAATATTGACTTTGCCTTTTCAAACGACTCATTCTGTCCTCTATCACAGGCAGGCTCGTTTCCCACACACTTCCTTCCTTGAAAATCTCTGTTCTAAGAAGTTAGATGTTCAAGTTACTTTCCCCTTTGTCTTAAATCACCCTAAATTTCCCCTATGATTTGGACTGTTATCAGATTCTGAGAGGGGCTTTGAAAGGGATGTTCTCTTAGATGAACTTAGAGTCTGTAATACTGAGTGATTTATCACAGAAACAAAGAACCGAGTATCACATGTTCTCATTCATAAGCAGACCTTGAACAATTATCGTAATACTATAAGAAAGGGATTGGCAGTAGTGGGAATCTGCCTGGGGAGGGTGGGGGCAGGATTGGCAGTAGTGGGAAACTGTCAGGGGAGGGGGGGCACACCTCATCAACAAGGGTACCTGCATAATGAACATTTGTACCCCTAACCCTGAATTGTACCCCACATCTTTAAAATAAAAAAATTAAAATTAAAGAAAGAAAGGGATGTTCTCCTTCCCTTGGGTCGTTTGAAGTCTAATAATAGAAATGAACAAAGGCGGACAGAACATCAGAATTTAAGATGATCATGGGGTGTCCTGGAGGTGTCCATCAGCAGATTCTAGAGAAACACATCTATTTATGGGACAGAAGTCATAAGAGAAGCCCAGCTAGGGTGAGGTAAGAAGGAGCCAGAGAGGGAGAGGAGAACACTTGGATGATGAGACTTAACGAGAGTCAAAAGGAGGGAAGCCCTAAGGGTGGGGGGTTCCGTAACGTCAAGTGCTGCCAAGGACACCAGAATGATCCAAGAGCACCAAGCTTGGTCCGCCTCAGCGTCTTAATGCCTGCTGCCCTCTCTCTCTCTGTGGAGTTCTCTGTTTCCAGGTCTTTGACTAGTTTCCTCTCATCGTTGGTATCTGCATTAAAATCTCCTCTAAGCAGCGTTCCCTGATTTTTCCTACCTAAAATTGCTCCCTACCTCCCTGGTCCCATTCAATCTGCCCTGCTACCCTTTTTTTGCTCAAAGCACTGATCTTCTAGAGGAAAGAGCCCTGCGTCTGGACACTGGCACCTGTCAAGAGTGCAACGTAGGAGAGTGGTGAGGCTAGGTGTGAGGAAGTGCAGTTCTGGACGTGGCCACTCATTCCAGAGGTCAGGCAGGCGAAGGTTGGTGGTGATGTCCCCCTCCTGCCTTCCCACAGGGAGTGTCTTTAACTCACCTCTGGAGAGGAGACAGTTAGGGGTAAGACTTGCTCCCCCTCCATGTGAGAAGTTATTTCTCAGCTCATTCTTTCATTGTCTTGAAATTCAGGGTGAAATGTCTGTGTGGTGACCTTGGAGCAGGGTTATCTTCTCTCTGTTTGGCTTCCAACGGTGGTCATCTCCCTCATGTCAGTGTATACACTGGATTCTGAGGGAGCTTGACTGTTCTTTACTAAAAGTTTCAAGGAAGTGTTCTAACACCACACAGATGTTGTGGGAGTGGGATGGAGGAGTGGAAAGGGGAGATCAGGCACTGTTATTTTGGAACTAGCTAATGTGCTACTTTGACCAACATGAGGTAGGACAAAGCTTCATGGCTTAGGCTAGAGGTCAAAGACATACATATTTCCGGGTACCAGGCAGATAACATTAAGCGAGTAAAGTAGGCAGGGTGGGCCAAGGTGAAACGGGGGGTGTGAGCTTCATTTAGAATAGGATAGGCCAGGCATAGCAGCTCATGCATGTAATCCCAGCACTTTGGGAGGCCGAGGTAGGAGGATTGTTTGAGCCAGGAGTTGGAGACCAGCCTGGGCAACAACATAGTAAGACCTTGTTTCTAAAAAAAGAAACAACAACAACAACAAAAAACAAATTAGCTGGGTGTGGTGGCCAATGCTTGTAGTCCCAGCTACTTGGGAGGCTGAGGCGGAAGGAAGGATTGACTGAGCCCAGCAGGTCGAGGCTGCGGTGGCCATGAGCATGTCACTGTACTCCAGTCTGGACGATAGAGTGAGATTCCAACTGAAAAAAAAAGAATAGGACAAATACCACTCATTATCAGCTAATCGTTGCCCTGTTGGAATGTAGAGATCAGGCTCTCTAGGTGAATTGTCCCAATTCTTCATATTAGTAATTTTTTTTTAAAGCACTGTGACACCCAAACATCTGTAGATAGGATCCTGGTCTCCAACAGGCAATTTGTGACTTCTGGTTTAGGACTTGCCAAGGGAATACATCCCTCATTTCTTTTATCTTTTATCTTTTTTTTTTTTGAGTTGGAGTCTCTCTCTGTCGCCCAGGCTGGAACACAGTGGCACGCTCACAACCACGGCAGCCTCGACCTGCTGGGCTCAGGTGATCCTTCCGCTTCAACCTACCAAGTAGCTAGAACTACAGGCACGAGCCACCATGCCTGACTAATCTTTTTGATTTATTGTAGAGATGAGGTCTTGCCAAGTGGCTCAGGCTGGTCTCAAACCCATGGGCTCAGGCAGTCCTCTCACCTCGGCCTCCCAAAGTGCTGGGTTTATAGGTGCGAGCCACCATGCTCCCCAGGTGATTCTAATGAGCAGTCAAGGGATTAAGAAGCACTGGATGGGTGATGGGGTGGTGTGATCTGGAAGATGCGAAGTGTAGAGAAAGTTTGGAATAGCTGGGGGAGTAAAACTCTCATTGGCTGGAACAAAGGATCCAAGAGAAACGGAGTGAACTGTGGTGTGCTGCATGGTTCCATGATTTTCTCTTATTGGCTTTATAGTGAGGCAGGGAGTCCTTCGGATTGGATATTGGCCCAGCAGAGTGGAAAGCTAAGGAAGAGGTTGCATAGAGTATTGATAGTGGCTTGACTGATCTACGAACAAGAAACTAAACGTATTCAGATACAGGCAAAGCGGGGACACAACAGTGGGCGTCGAAGGAGTGGAAGAAGGGAGAGGGGTAATTTCAAATTTGAGATTTTAGAGACAGATCCGGCCATTGTGATGAGAAAGATTGGGATTTGTCGTCCTGGCATGACTCCTTTGAAGACCTGTCCCTTCTGTGTAGAAGGAGCCCCTTCTGGTGTTCCCAGCATTCCCCAACACTGGTTGTATTCTAACAATCTTCATCCATCCATTCTGTACCCTAGTTCTTTTTCTAGTTTTTTTTTTTGGAGTTGGAGTCTCACTCTGTCTCCCCGACTGAAGTGCAGTGGCACGTTCCCAGCCACCGCAGCCTTGCCCTGCTGGGCTCTGGCGATCCTTCTGCCTCAGCCTTCCAAGTAGCTGGAACTACAGGCACGTGCTACCATGCCTGGCTAATTTTTGATTTATTGTAGAGATGAGGTCTCGCCAAGTTGCCCAGGAGGGTCATGAACCCACAGGCTCAGGCAATCCATTCACCTCAGCCTCCCAAAGTGCTGGGATTACAGGCTGAGCCACCGAGCCCGGCCTTTTTCTAGTTTTTAAATTCTGTCATCCACCCCATCCACTAAAATCATGTCCTATCTATTGTTTGTTCATTCACCCAACAGTGTTTACTGAGTGTCTACTTTGATGGATCAGGGTACCAGGTAAGTTTCTAGGATGCAGTCCTTATTCTCTTGGAACTTAGAGTCCAATGGAAATAGATATAAGATATATATGTATAATATACATAATTACATAAATGCTTATAAAATCACAGTTTTCCTGGAGAAATGCAAGGAGCTATGAGACTCTATGGCAGGGAGAACTGGCCTAGCTGGGGACGAGTGTGAGATGTCAGGGAAGGCTTCCCTGGGGAGTGATGTGGACGCTGGGTACCGAAGGATGCATAGAGATGAGTCAACCTGTGTGCACCTGTGCATGTGCGTGTAGATGTTCCAGAAGGAATGGGGTATGTAAAGGTACAGAAACACGAAGGAGAGTTTGGGTTATTCTAGGAGCTGAATGAAGAACAGTGTGGCTGGGATGCTCTGGATGGAGGAGTAGAGATGCAAGTAGGAGTCCTGTAGGCCATGCCAAAGATTTGTACCTTCCCTGTGACATGTCACTGGAGGCTGCTTAAAAGGAGAGAGCATTTTTATTTCCTTTTATTACCTTCCCAGGACGGCCAATTCCAGAATTCTTACTTCAATCACAACAGGTTAATGGATCTACAGTTTCTTTTTTTCTCCAATAAATATATTAAAGAACTAGCTTACTATTTTTACAAAGAAAGGTTTTTTTGGGGGGGATAGGAATTTTGTAAGCATTTCATGCTTTTTTTCCCCTGCATGTAAAATGCATGATTTATCTTTTGGGGTCTGGGCATCTAGGTCTTAAGACATCTACCTTCAGAACAATGGATTAGTAGTCTTTGGTTAAATCTGCTTGTTTCCCCCTAGGAAAAAAAAAGATTAATTTTATGGTGAGTATTGGATGGTCTTTAGACCTGTGAAAGAGATCTTATCAAGAGTTTTGGATTTAAAAAACTTTGGTATGTCTATCAGATATGCAAGCAGAGCTACCAAATAGGCAGTGATGTGAGCCACGAGGCCAGGGCTGAGGATACAGTTTGGGAACCATTCGCTCATAAATGATGTTAAGGCAGTAGAAAATGGTTGACCTCAGATAAGGAGAGCATATCGTTGGAGAAATGAAGGGGCCCAAGCCTGAGCCTTAGTGCCAATCTTCACTGGGCCTGCAGATGGGAGGAGGTTCAGCAAGGAGAACAGGAAGCAGCTAGGAAGGAAGGAGTAAAATTGGTGGACTAGTGTCACAGAAGCCAAAAGAAGAGAGTGTGGCATCGATAATAAGTATGGACAAGGTTCAAAAGACTGAAGGAAATATAAGAATCAGGAAGTCAATATAGTTAAATACGAGCTTAGTTTTTTCTCTAAGTTCCTTCCTTACTTATCTCTTAGATATCCATAGGCATGTGCTTGTTTTGGCTGTGATCCTCCCCAGAGCAGTCCAGACTCGGGGCAGTAGTGTCTGGTAGATTTTCTGCTCTAGATGAACTAGCAGACCAGTTCATGAAATATTCCCTAATTTTCTTGCTGGTTTCGGGTGCCCTAAATGTTGAAAGTATTTCTCTAACTGCCCTGACTTCACAGACTATTCCCTTCTTTTCCTCTGAAGAACCTCAGAAGTCTTTCAAAGCTTTAAAAACAGTAAGTTTTTGTTTTTTTCTTGATCTCCTTGCTGAGGAAGGTACCCTCTTGCCTGCCCAGTGAGATTTCTCCTAAGTTTTGGGTCATCTCTCATGAATGTGACAGACACCCTCTTCTTCCCCTTTTCTTTGAAACCTCCATGACTCTGTTCTTTGGAAACCTTCCTTCTTCGTGACTGAGTTTTCTCTGTCTTGTCATTTTCACTAACTGATGACATAATTAACAGCCAGTATTTGAGATGAACTTATCTTTGATGAGTTTTGTTTTCCTTTTCTATTGTTTGCAGTCATTATTTCAGTTCTTTCTCTCTCCACTCCACTCTTCTACACTCCAGCTCCCCCAACCCTTCCCTTTGATTCTTGTGGTCTTGAGAGCTGGTCTCTGTCACACACCTCATTGTGCTAAAGGTTTGTGAGAAGATTCTGTGAATTCAGGAGAACATAATTGAATCATAATGGTTATTAGTAAAATTATGCTAATTATGTTGGTAACAATACCAGCAGCAATGACTGAAATTTATTGAGCTTCTTTTATGGGCTGGCAACTATGTTAAGAGCTTCTGGTGTATTGCTTATTTTATTTTCACAAAACCCCATTACATATTGATTTATGTATTTAAAAAGTTTATTGAATGCTTGTGATATGCTAAATATTTTGCTGAATGTTAGGATTACAATGATGAACAAAACAGTCATTATCTCTTCCTGAAGAGTTTATGGTATAGGGGGAGCAACAAACATTAAAAAATAAAAATAAATATTTAATGACATGATCAACGACGTGGAATGTGTGATTGAATAGTAAGAAGATTCATTTTAGATAGAGCTGTCTGAGAAGTTCTCTTTTAGGAGGCGACATATTTAAGCTAAGGCCTTAAATCAGGAGGAAACTGGTAGGCAGAGGAAGGGTTAGAGGTGAGCCAGCCTCAGCTAGTGTCTAGGGCCTTCCAGGGCTGTGGTGACCAGATTTCATGCTGAGTGCAAGGGGAAGCCTCAGGGATTTGTTTGTTTGTCTGTTTGTCTGAGTTGGGGGTCTCACTCTGCTGCCCAGACTGGAGTGCAACAGTACAGTCATGGCTCACCACAGCCTTGAACGTCTGGGTTCAGGCCATCCTTCTGCCTCAGCCTCTCGAGTAGCTGAGACTACAAGTGCATGCCACTACATCTGGCTTTTTTTTTATTCTTATTTTTTGTGGGGATGAGGTCTAACTTCGTTGTCTAGGCTGGTCTCGAACTCCTGGGTTCCAGCATTCCTCCCGTCCTGGCCTCCCAGAGTGTTGGGATTACAGGCATGACCCTCTTCGCCTGGCCACCTGCAGAGTTTTAAGCAGGCAAGTGAAGCATCTGACTAATATTAAAAACATTACTCTCCAGTCAGGCTCGGTGACTCAGCCTGTAATCCTAGCACTTTGGGAGGCTGAGGCAAGTGGACTGCCTGAGCCCGCGGGTTTGAGACCAGCCCGGGTAACATTGTGAGACCTTGACTCTACAATAAATCACAAAATTAGCCAGGTGTGGTAGCGTGCACCTGTAGTTCTGGCTACTTGGAGGGCTGAGGCGGAGGGATTGAGGGAGCCTAGCAGATCGACGCTGGGGTGGCCATGAGTGTGCTACTGCACTCCAGCCTGGGCGACAGAGTGAGACTCCAACTCAAAAAATAAAAATAAATAAAAATAAAAACATTACTCTGGCTGTCTTGTGGAGAATGGATTTGAGAGGCACAAGAGTAAAAGTGAAGAGAACTGTTCTGAGTTCATTGTAGGAGTCCAGGTTGGAGGTGGTGATAGTTAAACACAGAATTATGGTTAAGGAGTTGGAGAGAAATGGATAGTTCCAAGATACGACCTTGAGGTAGAGTCCAAAGGACCTGGTGAAGAGAAGCTGGAGTCAGGGATAACTTGGGCTCTTGGCTTGAACCATGGAGAGGATGGTATTACCATCTTCCTCCTCTTTCAGTCTAGGAGACTAAAGCTTCAAGCGGTTAGGCAACATGTCCCCAGAGATATGTCTAGCAAATGTTGTACAAGTTGAACATCTCACATCCAAAAATTTGAACTCTAAAATGCTCCAAAGCCTGAAACTTTTTGGGCACTAACATGAAGTGCAAAGAGAACACTCATTGGAATATTTTGAATTTTGGATTTTTGAATTTGGGTTGCTCAACAGGTGAGTGTAATGCAAATATTCCAAATCTGAAAAAATTCAAAATCGGAAGGTCTTCTGGTCCAAAGCATTTTGGGTAAGGGATACTCAACCTGTGTCAGGATTTGAACATGGGTCCGTTCAACGCCAGAGGCTACACACGTAACCAACACACTGTGTTCTCTCTCAACAAGTCACAATCCTGCTGCTTTCTAAAAGGAGACACTTGGTTGTCTTCTGAATTATAATATCTCTGTCAACCATAATTCGGCTTGCTTAGTTACCAGAGAGAATGTCAATACGCAACTGTGCTATCTGAAGTATATTTTGGACTGGACTGGATTAGAAAATATTATTTGGATCACTTGCTGAAAATGATGTTATCCTTAGGTGTTTGATCTAGGTAAGCAGGTTCAACTCTGAAGGACTGAAAGTGATCATCCTGTCCAAGACATTCAGATTTTGTTCCCAGGCAGAAAACCAAGCTTTCTGCTTCTCTCCATGGGATCGGGAGAATATGTGTCATTCCTGAGTTCCTCTGAGGCCTTTCAGCAGCTTAGATGACACTCTCAAGGTCAGTGGCCCTGGAAAAAGTGGGTTTACTCTATGGAAAAAGAGGTAAATAAAATAGGTTAATAGGGATTGGAACCTCAGCCACCCCTCATGGCTACAGAGGGAGGACTGGAGGCCACTGACAGGCAGATAGTAGGGATATTGATAGCATAAGGAAGGATTAAATAAAAAATAAGTAGGTTGAAAACTCAGTTATGCATACTGATCCAATACAAGAAAACTTGTATTTGGTGATGTCCCGAGACATCCTGTATCCAGGTGGTATATTTGTGCATCCATAAAATGGTCCTTTTATTTCTGCTTTATTTGCAAAGTCATAGGTCTAGGGAGAGAGGTGAGAATTAAGAGCACAGGATGATCACGGGCTTACCTCTTTGGAATGGTTTATGATGGAGTAAATTGTGACAGTGTCATTGTTTTCTATAGGTGTTGGGATTTCTGTAGCCTGTAAAAAGAATCATAGCTATTTGACTCAACAAAGAGATTCATGCATAGATATATTCTTAGAAAAAGTAGTGTGACAAAAGAGAGAATAAATTCCTCTACTGGGAATAAACCCAGAAGAACTCAAATCACTCTATGAAAAAGATACCTGCATACACATGTTTATTGCAGCATTGTTCACAATAGCAAAAAACATGGAAACAACCATGCTGCCCATTGAAAGAGGACTGGATAAAAAAAAAATGTGGTACATATACATGCTGGAATATTACGTAGCAACAAAGAAGGACAAAATTATGAACTTCACAGCAACTTGAATGGACTATTAGAATCTATAATACTGAGTGATCTATCACAGAAACAAAGAACTGAGTACCACATGTTCTCACTCATAAGCAGACCTTGAACAATTATCATAATACTATAAGAAAAGGATTGGCAGTAGTGAGAAACTGCTGCGGGGGAAGGGAGTGGGCAGGATTGGCAGTAGTGGGAAACTGCCAGGGGAAGGGGGGCACACCTCATCAACAAAGGTACCTGTGTAATGAATATTTGTATACCTAACCTTGAATTGTACCCCACATCTTTAAAATAAAAAATTTAAAAAGAGAGGGTAAGTCAAAGTTCTTGGGGAGGAAGGCTAGGGAATGTTTAGCGAGAGACCAAGTGCACCAGCTCTCAGATCTGTGAAGGTTTAGTGGCATTTCCTGAGCCCCAAACAGAAGATCAACACTCCAGCCAATCAGTGAGCTCAAGAACCAGAGAGAGACAGAGAGGCAGCCTTGTTGTATGAGGGGAATGAAGTGTTCTTGTCCCGTGTCCAACTCTACTCTTTTCCCTCCATTACAAAACATGTATACACCAGATGGTTATCAGATCTATCTTTTGTCTCAGTTTTACTAGCTATAACTAGAGCTGCCTATTTTGCTTGCTCTACTTGTCACTAGAATTCTAACTGCCTGGTCACCATGTCACTGGGGTGTCCTCAAGCATGGGGAACTGGTAGAAAAGAAACACCTGTCCTTAAGAATGGCTCTGCCTTGGGCCCTGGGGCTCATGCCTGTAATCTCAGCATTTTGGAGGGCTAAGGTGGGAGGATCGCTTGAGACCAGGAGTTTGACACCAGCCTGGGCAACATAGCAAGACCTCATCCTTACAAACAAACAAACAAACAAAAAATCAAAAAAATTAGCTGGGTATGGTGGCATGTAGTCCTAGCTTCTCAGGAGATTGAGGCAGAAAGATCACTGAACCCAGGAAGCTGAGGCTGTGGTGAGCCATGACTGTGCCACTGCAGTCCACCAGCCTTGGTGACAGAGTGAGATCCCAACTCAAAAAAAAAAAAAATGTGCTGTCTGGAATATGCAGTGCAGTAACAACAGCAGAAGTCCCCATGCCCTTCAAAGGACATGCTAAAAAATTTTGACACTTTAAATTAATTAAGGAATATTTAGAGAATTATCAAGACCTCAGAAACTCTCCGAAATATATATTTTTTGTTGTTTTTTGGGTTTTTTTGCTTAAAAAAAAGCGCTCACAAATTTGCAGGAGATGAGTTTCTTGATTTGTTGGAGAGCGACTCAGCTTGTCTCCGGGAGGAATTTGGAAAGGCGAGAGAATGTCCGAGCAAGCGAGAGCGCCCCTTCTTCTCCCTCTCTTCTAGGAGCCTACTTTGTGAATGCCCACAAGGGACCCGGTGAGAAGAGATTTGCTTGGGAATCCAAGATTTCTAACTGGAACACTGCTTCCATCATTTGGAGAATGCTGTATTCTTGGCTTATTTTTCAGAAGACATGAAAACTGGTCTCCCAAGATGTACAGTGTTATTTTTAAATGTGTCACCTGCACTTGCTTTATTTGGGGGTGGTGGGGAGTTGCCGATGCATGACTGAGGAGCTGCTGAGGCATGACCAAGGCCATCCTGTTGTGTTGCTAGAGGCGAGGGGAGGAGGGCGGGATGCTCACGGTGGAGGGTCCTCTACCGTGGAGGGTTTCTCATTCTTGTCCCTCTTCTCCCCTTGAGAGACTACCTTAGAGCTCCCCCAGACCCCCACAACCAGGGTGAGAAGCCAGCTCCTTGCTGTGGAACTGTCTCCTTAGAAAACATTCGAACTCAATGGAATTCTGATCCATTCACTAAGTATTTACTGAGCATTGTGCTTGGATATAGAAGAGGAGAGAGAAAGACGTAATTTGCACTTTCAGGCAGTTTGTAATTAAGCTGAAGGGACAAGATGCACCAAGCAGCGAGAGAGCCGTGTAGAGCAGGGTATGAGTAACATTCCTTTGGGGGCGAGGGCAGCAGGTACTAGAATGATCTTGCACATAACTTGGCCTGTCACTGCCTTCTCCCCTCAGTGGTGTATGTCATTTGATCAGTCTGACGAGTGTGGTGACCAACTTGTGAATAATGACTGTAAAACTGACAACGATGGGATACAGAGCTGAAAGGACTCACCCTGCTTGGATGAGCGACCACGGCATACACAGTGTTGCTCCCTGGAGAGACCAACATGCACTCTCTGTTCCTTGTGGACTCTGCTGTTAACACAGGAAGGCACGGTCAGTGGCAGAGGACTCTGGGACTTCTCCCTGGACCTTCTTCCCCAGAGCACTTTCTGTCCCCAAATAGGCAGCTGTTTGAAGCATCGCCCTTCCTTGGGGAATCACTCATTTTTGACAGGCTTTGGAGTTCTGGGTTGAATCTCCTGGTCATCTGGCCTATTTTTGACATCCCCATCTCTTGGGGATGTCCTTGAGGAGCCCTGAAGCTTTAGATTCTCCCTCAGGCATCACATGTGGCATCACATGTGGCTTCCATCACATGGAAGCTTCTGGGACTAAACAACCCCCCTATGAAAGGACTAGAGACACCTCATTGGCAAACACAGTGGAACCTATTAGGTCACATGTGTAATAGTATTAAACCTTTCTGGGTTCCTTAAGGTGGATTTGATTATTTTAGACATGAAGAACTAACTGGAGGCCCAGAAAGTACAAATAACTTGTGCCAAGTTGCACAGGAAGTGGTGGAACAGGGACTCAAATGCACGTCTTCTGACTTCAAACCTCACTCCTCTCCAAGTGACATCATGCATTGCTCATCCACAAGATGAGATTCGAAGCCAGTCTGAGTCCAGAGCCTGCATTTTGTCTCTATCATGCTTTCTCTTTCCACTGTGTCTATCCATCGCCCAAACCCTGGCTGAACAGTAGTGACGCAGTCAAGCAGTTTGGTTTTGTGCCTTTGATTCTCTAATCCTGTCCATGCCTGGAACTTGCTGGGTGACAATGGACAGGCCATGAGCCCTTTCACTGGCACTGCGTTTCTCTATCAGCAGGGTAGGGAGCGACCCTGATCTCATTACAAGAAACTGTGTGAGAGATGGATTTGCATGCTTGTGAAGGACCCTGTGGGTCCCAGGTCCCAGGTCATCTCCTCGTACACCATGTGGTCTGTCTGAGTGGTGCCATTTTGACTCCCTCCTCTCTCATTATCCAGCCCTGTGCCACCTCCCCCTTCCATTTGGCTCTTCCCATCTGCTTTATGACTGGGAGTTAAAAAAAACGGATGCTCACCAAGACCCTGGGTTTGCTGAATAGACAAAGAAAGGGAACCTGAAAAATAAAACCAGGAAGCGAAAATGTGTGACTCAGTGAGGCCTTCTACCTCTCATCCTATGGGTGTCTCTCTAGAAGATGTGGTGGGAGAGGATCCAAAAGAAAGGAAGTCACCCCCGAGGCTGAGTCTGCCTTTCCCAGCAGAACACCTCCCTCAGGATCCTAGCAGGTGCGTGATCACACCTCAGGGTTCATCCCAGTGGACTGGTCGAGCCAGAGTTTGCCTTCTCCCCCGCTTCACCTGTCCTCCACGAGAGCCTTGGGAACCAGAGAACCCAGACTCTCAGTCCCAGGAACCTTGGAGAAGAGACAAGTAGGAAGGAAGAAAACCTACTTTTTCTTTTCTTGCACACATAGACCGACACAGAGATGACTATGCATATCACGAAAGATATAGGCAATACCCATTTGATAATTAGGTAAGGATCTTCCTTAATACCTGAAAGGAAAAAAAAGAGGTGACACGATGCCCGTCAAGTGAGGCCTAGAGTGTTGTTCTCAGAGTCTCAGAGTCTCCATGGAGCCTCTTCTAGGCTGCCTTTGGGGGCTGGGTGGGCTCATCTAGACCCGGAGGCTCTGGGACTCTGGGCAGGCTTTCCTGCAATGGGAGTCCTGTGAGATAGGCAGGGCAGGGTGGAGCCCAGTAGAGTCAGTAGGTGTGAGCAATCCTGCCTTCCTAAGGTCTTTGCTCTTGGGCTTTAAGGGGGTAGGAGGAGGGGTTTGGGGAGGGAAAGACCTCTGGGAGTATTGAGAGGCACAGATCATCCCAGGGCATCTTTCCTCCTCCCAGCAGCATTTGGTTGCCTCCTACCAGGCCACTGTTTTGGGAATCTTGCAAGATGTGAGGACTGCTACACCCCACAGCTGCTCAGGGCTCTCAGGGAGACCTGAGGCAGGCTGTTACCTCCACAGAGACTCTGAGCTGAGACAGAGAAGGATAGGTTGCTGACGGGGTTCTCCGCTATGCACATGTAGTTCTGTTCATTGGAATTCCTGAGGTCGCAGGAGATAGTGAGGTTTGGTTCACTTAGAAGTGTGTTGCCTGAAGTCTGCCACCTGAATGAGACATCGTCATTCGGATTCTCCACAGAGCAGGCCAGGTGAATCTCACGGGTCCTGTTCTCAAATAGTTGACTGTGATTGGTAACGTATATGTTGCTCAGTTTTCCTGTGTGCAGAAAAAAGACCCAGATTTAGGGCAAATGGCTTGGCTCAGCCTCCTGTGAAATATAACCTTCACCTCAGTGTTTCGTGTTCCACCTTTGCTGTATGGTATGGTCTGTATATTCTGTAAAAGACTCTGCTTGTATTGCCCAATTGATGGCTCTAAGGTCTCAGATGACCAAATTATGAGGGACATCCATGTGGGAAAGGTAGCCAGTGGAAGAAGTGGAAAGGGAGAGACTGGGGTTGCCACCAACACGTTGGGCAATTTTGGACTGGTCACTTTACCTGCCTGTGTTCTAGTTTATCCCTGAGGTCCCTGCTAGGCCTTGCACAGTGCTCCTGCATAAAGACAATTTGGAGACCTAACTGAGAACCCTGAGGGCCACCTCAGCCAGGTCAGAAACCAAGAGGCCAGGCACAAGAGCCCAGTTTCCTCTGCTAACAGAATTCCCTAACTGGGGTGGAAGATGGAAGTGTTACTTCCTTGGGGAATCATATTTTCCACAATTCTGGGGATCTTGGTTCTTGCCATATCTAAAGCTGGCTCCATTGATGAGAAAGAGACCCAGATGAGGAAGGTTAGCAAAACAGAAAGGGAAGTGCTGAGAACCAAAGAATTAGGGAAGGAAGAAGTGAAGACAGTGAGAAAGCAAGTGGGCAATTCCAGGGAGCAAAGAAGTACATTCAAGCATTTGAGATGACATATGTTGCAGATGTTTCTGAGAGCAAAGATCAGGAAATATTGCCTCATAGGATGTCAGCAGCTGTGAACCAATGGGAACACAAGAGCAAGACAGAAAAGGCCACTGCCTCAGACTTGGCCTGAGAGTTGAAGTAAAGGTGACCCAACAAGGAACAGAATGACCCCAACTCTCTGATTAGAAGAGACTGAGTAATGCCATAAGCTTAGTTTAATAAGAGTTGTAGAATAATGTATTCATCTTGCCAGAGCAGAATTTTTGTGTCTGGGAAGAATGTTGCATTTGGAGTCAAGAAGACCTGGGTTAGGACCATGGCTTTGTCATTTACCAGCTACGTGACCATGGACACATTATTAATATCTCTGAGCCTCAGTTTCCTTATCTGTAAGACCATACTATAATGCCTACTTCTCAGGTAGTAATAAGAAATAAATGAGACAATGCCTAGCACAGAGATGGCAAATATTTGGCATGAATGTCACATCTCCCTCTTCCCATATCTATCTGGTTACCTATTTCCACTTAATGAACATATAACTGCCTACTGGACATTTCCACTTGGGCATAAGTATAGCTCAAACTCAACATGTTCAAAAGGACTCCTATTCTTCTTTCTAAAACCTGCTCAACCTGCAGCCATCCCCACCTTAGTTGATGACAACTGCATCCTTCCAATCATGAGGTCAAAACCCTTGGTATCAACCCTGACTCATATCCTCAGCTTATACTCCACATCAGAAAATCCTGGTAGCTTTACCTTCAAAATATATCCAGAATTCAACCACTTATCACCACCTCTACTGTTACGACCCCATTCCAAGCCAGCATCAACTCCTGCTTGGATTGTTGTAGTGGCCTCCTCATCTGTACGTTGGCTTCTACCTTTCTCCCTTAAAGTCTATTCCCAACAGAGCAGCCAAAGAGACCCTTTTAACAAGTAAGTCAAATCATATTGTTCATTTGCAAAACCCTCCGATGGCTTTCAATCTCACCAAGAGCCATGGTCCCCACTTCCTTTCTGGCCTCATTTCCTGTCACTTTTCCGCTCACTCTGCTCCTGGATGTTTGGTCTCCGTGGTATTCCTTGAGCATGCCAGGCACAGGGGAACTTGCTACCTTTGTGGATGACTCCTCCTCCAGATGTCTCGAAGTATCTGACGTTTGAAGTAGGGTCTCGGCTCAAATGTCATCTTTTTGATGAGGCCTATCCTGACCATTTCCTTTAAAACTGACCCTTGCTTTCTGGCTCTCCTGGTGCTCCTTATACTGTTCTAATCTCTCCTTTGTCCATAGCACTCATGGCTTTCTTACAGACTGTATAATTTGTTTATATATTTTGTGTATTGCTTATTACATGCCTCTACTTTCCATCCCAAAATATCAGCTTCATAAGGGCAGGGATCTTTGTACGTTTTGCTCACTGATATATTCCAAGTACCTAGTACAGTGTCTTATACATTGTCCATGGCCAACAAATACTGTTGACTCAGTGAATAAGCTAAATATGACTTCAGTATTTTTCTCAATACTGTACTCTAGGCAGTCACTTCCAACTACCTGGTATTGCTCCAAAAAATCAAATATTTGCCAGCCCTAGCCTGGCACATAATGAGAGATCGGTCAATGTTTGAAAAAAAAATACAACAAAACAACGATATAGTTTATACCTCACAATTTCTTTGCACTATTTTAAAACTAGTTGGTATGACTTATATAGCTTATTGAGCATGTGTCTTTGAAGAAGAGGTACTTTAAAAAACCCTGTAAACGAATTGGCATTCAGTCTCAGGAATATGGCTATTGCAGAAGAAGTCACGCTTGGTCTCCTCAACAGTGTCAGAAGAACATTGTCTCAATACATGGGATGGGGTCTGGTATGGGGTCTGTTTTTAGGCTTTCCACTGGATGTGTCTTTCTTTTCTGCAGGTTCCTAGCACTGCCTTGATGATCACTGGTCACCCAGGGAGGTCCTCTGTAGTGGGTTGAATAATGACCTCACAAAAGATATGTCTATGTCCTAATTCCCAGAAGCTGAATATTACCTTGTTTGAAAAAAAGGTTCTTCGCAGACAGAATCGAGTTAGATGAGGAGCTCATCCAGGATTATCTGGGTGGACCCTAAATCCAATGACAAGTGTTCTGATAAGAGAAAAGCCAAGCGATATTTGAGTCAGAAGAGGAGAAAACCCAGAGAGAAGGAAGCAATGTGGCCAGAGGCAGAGATTGGTATGATGCAGTCACTAGCCAAGGGACATCGGGAAATGTTGACAGCAGCCAGAGATGAAAGATGCAAAGAACAGATGGTCCCCTAGGACCTCCAGAAGAATGATAGCTCTGTCCACACTTTGAGTTTGGACTTCTGGCCTCCAGAACTATGAAAAAATAAATGTCAGTTGTGTCACGCCAGTTAGTTTGTGGTATTTTTTTTTTAGCAGCCTCAGGAACTAATACACTGCCTCAGGGCAATTTTCCCCCTTGAGTTGGAATCTCCTGTGTAGAACTTTTCCAGACATCCTTTTTTTCACATCATATTTACATGCTCTGTGTCCTGTTGTTTCAAGGACATGACTTTGACTAATCTAACATGATAAACTTGTCTAATATTTGGGGGATACTAAAGATACACATGTAATTTATTTATAGAGACATTTTATTATTTATTTACTTATTTATTTATTTATTTTTGAGTTGGAATCTCACTCCGTTTCCCAGGCTGGAGTGCAGTAGCATGCTCACGACTACCCCAGTGTCGATCATCTGGGCTCAGGCTGGAACTACAGGCGTGCACTACCACGCTTGGCTAATTTTTTGATTTAATGTAGAGATGATGTCTTGCCAAATTGTGCAGGCTGGTCATGAACCCGTGGGCTCAGGCAATCCTCTCACCTCGGTCTCCCAAAGTGCTGGGATTATAGGCTTGAGCCTCTGTGCCCAGCCGACCTTTTTTTTTTATAGTGCTTTTTGGGTACCATGTCTTAACCCAAAGGACTCTGAGTGAATTCTGGACACAATGGGCTCTCAAGTAGATAAAAGTTATAGACTCTCAGTGGCCTTTACTATTGTCTAGTCTGATTGCCAATTTAATGCTTGAGTCTCCTGTACATCACTGCTAAATAATTATCCTAAAGCCATGCATGGCCTCTCTGAACATTGCTGATTGCTAGAAAGGCTTCCTCCACCCCTCACATATTGATCCATAAACTATTCCATTATAGTTTCCATAATTTTATGTTGAGGATATTTTCATTTTTTAATCCTGGGGAGGCAGGTTTTTTGATAAGTGGTCAATATGAGCCATCTGGGGCAAATATTGTTAGAAATTAAATAACCTTGATAGACAAAGCTTTTTTTTTTTTTTTTGATTTGGAGTCTCGCTCTGTCGCCCAGACTGGGAGTGCAGTGGCTGCTCCCGCGCTCCCGGCCACTGCAGCCTCGACCTGCTGGGCTCCGGCGATCCTTCCGCCTCAGCCTTCCAAGTAGCTGGAACTACAGGTGCGTGCTACCATGCCCGGCTAATTTTTTGATTTATTGTAAAGATGAGGTCTCGCCTGCCCAGGCGGGTCTCGAACCCGCGGGCTCAGGCAATCCACTCACCTCAACCTCCCAAAGGCGCAGGATTATGGGCTGAGCCACCAAGCCCGGCCTGTTCTGTTTTTTAAAGCTTCTTTTCTGTGCTTTTCACAGTTTGGATTTATTCCATATTTTGGTCTTCAAGCTCTGAGATTCTTTCTTCTGCTTGGTTAATTCTGCTTTCCATCCTTGTCAGTTTGTGTTTATTTCATTCACTGTACTCTTTATTGTTGTTATCTCAGTTATCAACTCCTTCATTTTTTCCTCTTGCCTCTCTTCATTTCTATTTATTTTCTCTATTAATATCTTGATATGTGGGTTTGTGGTTTGAGACCAGTCATTCTGAGGGCTCTTCATTGTTTGAGTTCTGGAGTGTGTATTCTCAGTGGCTGACCTTCCATGCTTCTGTGTGAGACCAATATTCTTCCTTTGGTTTTTCTTCATTTCTGTAGGTTTACCTCCCCCCCCCCCTTTTTAATTCTCTTGTTCAGCAATAGGGGGGATAACTTTTATTTCTGTTTACTCAATCTCCTATTTATCCTTATGTAGGTTCTCTAGTTTTGTTCAGTTCTGAGGCTGGACTAGGGGTGGGGTTCTGTGCTTTTTATGGTTTTGGGATTGGGGGGGCTGTGATTCAGAAGCTATCTCCAGATCCCAGTATTCGCTGACCGGTGTGTGGGCCCCCGGAACCCCCTTCCCACCACCTTACAGTCTGTCTGTGTAGCAGAGGTGTCTGTTTGCCCCCGAAAGCAAAATAAGACAAGAAAAGGGAAAATGATGGAAAAAGGAAGACAAAAAGGAGGTGGAGAGTGAGAAAAGAAGGGGGAAATGCAGAGAGGCATACCAACTAACAAATAAACAGAGAGACAAAGACAGAAAAAACAAAAGAGACAAAAATGTACAGGCAATCATATAAACAAACAAAAATCCCCGTTGATGAACTCTCCCTCAAAAATACCCATACATAAACAGAAAAATTTTAAAGAAAGAATTAAAATAACAGAAACAAAGCAAATACAAAATCATAAACAAAACAGAAAGCGAGAAGGAAAAAAAGCTGCAAGTGAAACAAAAACCACACCAGGAAAAAGCAAAGACTAAACTTGCTCTCTGGCCTTGCGGTGAGTCCAGGTTCCTTTCAGGCCTCCCTGAGGGAGCAGCTCTGGTCCCCAGCCCCTCCCCTCCACGCTCAGCTCTCGGATGGGCGCCCTCGGGGCGGGTCAGAGGCCCCACAGACTGCTGCGGGAAGAGGGGTCAGATCCGCACTCACGCTGCTCGCTGCTGCTGCTGGCAAGTCTCCCGCTCCATCAGAGGCGTCTGTGCCCCGCCAGCCGGGGGAGGAGCGTCTGTCTCCCCGAGTCTGTTGAGAAGGGAGCTTCCGGGTCCCAGGATGGAGGCTGGCCTACCACTGGGACTTTATTGCAGTTTTCCGCTGCCTGTCTTCTCCACGGACCCTCCTGCTTGTGCCTGGTGTGCTATGGCAGGCGATGGCGTCACTGACTTTTGCGGGAACCCTCACAGTGCGACCTGTTTCCTCGCCATCAGATCCTAAATGTATGGAAAAGCCAGGAAAGTCAAGTATTTTTTAAGGTTGTGGACACCAAGCAAAGGAATTCAGAGCTTCTTTCTCACTAGTAAAAATTCATCCAGGTTTTAAATTGCTGTCTTACAAAGGTGAAAATTTTTAGAGAACTTAATTATATTAAATAATATAAAAACGATTTTAAGTGATAATTTGAATACTGTAGAAAAATGAAGTTCTTGGAAAAGGAAAATAATCATTATATAAAAAAGATATCTGTACTCAGAAGTTCACTGCAGAACTATTCGCCATAGCAAAGCCATGGAAACAGCCTAAGTGTCTATCAATGAATAACTGCATAAAGAAAATATGCTATATATATACCATGGACTACTATGCAGACATGAAAAAGAACAAAATTATTTCCTTTGCGGCAATACGGATGGAACTGTAGACTGTCATCCTAAGTGAACTAACTCAGAACCAGAAAACAAAACACCGCATGTTCTCACTCATATGTGGAAGCTAAATGGCCACAAAGATGGAAAATGTAGTTACTGGGGACACTAAAAGCGGGGAGGTAGGTTGGGAGGCTGGAGTTTAGAAGTTACCTATTGGGTATAATGTTTACTATCTTTAAAAAAAAAAAAAGCCATTAAAAATGAAATGAATGAAAATTTTGAGTGAATAAAATAAATGAATAAAATGATGTAATACAATGTTCCTATACATGTATGTAATAATAGATGTATCACTTATGTGAGAATCCCTGATTAAAATTTGGGGGTTATGAATTTCCTTTTAAAAATGTTACATTGCTTTTATTATAAAAAATTTCTAAAACTTCAAGTGAAGAGGAAATAACACTGGTAATGAGTCTACTTGTAAAGAGGCATAACGAGATTTTCCTGAGGATTGAGAGTTTGTATCATTTACTGCTGTGTACCTGCATTTTGGAATATTACCAGACTCACCAAATATTCATTAAATGAATGAATGGCTTAAAGTCTGTAACCATGTTCTTAGTTTTGTGGCAGTAAGCATTCTTTTAAAAAAAGACTTGGTTAGTTTTGAGCTTGATTTAATTCTTGCTGCTGCGGTTTATGATACATTTGTTTTCTTTGTTCTTATAGGCTATGCATTTTCTGTCATAAAGTTGCTCTTAACGATGACTCATTCTTTTAGACCCAGGTGGTAAAAGAATTGGAGGCCCGTGTCCAGCAGCTGACTGGAGAAGCAGAGAACAGTAATTTACAGAGGCAGAAATTAATTCAAGAAAAATCGGAACTTGAAAGGTGTTACCAGATAACATGCAGTGAATTACAAGAAGTAAAGGCAAGGTATTGTCTGCAATTAGAAATCTATTAGGTGTACTGATAAAGTACTGATATTAACGCTATAATTTATCTGCTGAAACTTCTCACACGTGTGCCTTTAACTTTGGGAGGTTTTTGACCCATACCACTATTATTTTTAAATTAAAAAAACTTTTTTTAGAGACAGGGTATTACTCTGTTGCCCAGGTTGGAGTGGCATGACATAATCATACCTCTCTGCAGCCTCAAACTCTTGGGCTTCATCCTGTCTCAGCTTCCTGAGTAACAGGGACAGCAGGAACATGCTACCATGCCTGGCTAATTAAAAAAAAATTTTTTTGGTAGAGACAAAGTCTCACTCTGTTGCTAGTGAACTCCTAGCCTCAAGTGATCCTCTTATCTTGGCCTCTTAAAGCATTGGAATTACAGGCATGAATCATTGCACCTGGCCTGTTTATTTTTTTAAAGTCTCTTTTTAACATAAGCATGGTATTTAGAAGCAGTTGATAAAAATGTGGATGCTTATTTGGTATATTGATTGATAATCTATTTGGATTTAGTTGGTTAATAAAATTTCATCTTAGATATCGGTTCCAAATATATTGGGAATCTTTTTTATTTCTTTTTCTTTTGTAGGCGTAATACATTGCATAAAGAGAAAGACCATCTTGTAAAGGATTATGAGCAAAACATGAAACTATTACAAACCAAATATGATGCTGATGTAAACCTTCTAAAACAAGAGCATGCTCTCGCAGCTTCTAAGGTATTATGTCTGCTGGTAGATACACTCCATGGAGTAGTTCCTGACCTTACTCAGCCTGTAGCCGTGGATAGCCACAGAGAGATTACTCAGCATTTGCAGTTAATCTCTCCTTCACTTTAATCTTAGCATAATAGAAACTTCAATAACTTTTACTGGTATTTAAAATGTTGAAAATGCTAAATGCCTTGTACATAGCACAACAGAAATATTTAGTCAAATTGTACTATATGCTAGCAATTTTAAACATCAAAGTTTTTAAAGGAGGAAACATAAATTTCAAGAAGAAATGCTTAGTTATGTGTTAGTACCTACATACATATAATACATATATTACTGTATGCGTTCTTATTTTGAAATCTTCATTTATAATTTAGATTTTAAAAGTTTTCTGTAGACCTATTTTTGTATGATTGCTACGTTTTTATAGCAATAATACTATATAGCATTTAATTTCTATTTTTGCTTTTTTGAAAATAAATTTTATTTTATTTTAGAGATGTGGGGTACAAATAAGGATTAACTATACAAGTAGACTGCATGCTGGTGAAGCTTGGGCCTCCAGTTGTCCCTCACTCCCCCTGGTAGTGGACCAGGTACCCTTTGTGTTGTTATGTGCCCCCTTCACCCTTTTTCATTTCTTTGGCAGTGCCCAGCGACTAGGTTAGTGGACCAGGTACACTTTGTGTTATTATGTGCCCACTCCCCTGGTAGTGGTCCAGGTACCCTTTGTGATGTTATGTGCCTCCTCCGCCCTTTTTCATTTCCCTGGCAGTGCCCGTGACTGCCAATCCTTCCCTTGTGCTAATGTGATTAATGTTCAGGTCTCACTTATGAGTGAGAGCATGCAATATTCAGTTATTTGTTTCTGTGATAGATTGCAAAGTATGATAGTCTTTAACTCCATCCAATTTACTGCAAAGTCTGTGATTTTGTTTTTCTTTATGGCTGCATAATACTCTGTCATGTACAAGTACCACGTTTTTTTCATCCACTCCACATTCCATGGGCAGTAGGGTTGGTTCCATGTTTTTGCTATTGTGAATAGTGTGGTAATAAACATGCATGTGCAGGTGTCTTTTTGTAGTACAGTTTATTTTCCTCCAGGTTTATTCCCAGAAGAGAGAATATTACTTTAACATATTACTTTAAAAGATTAATTTTTATACTGTTTTATAAACTTTTTAAATTTTTATACTGTTTTAGAAATATTTTAAAATGTGATTTATAAGCTGGGCTCGGTGGCTCAGCCTGTAATCCCGCGCCTTTGGGAGGCTGAGATGAGTGGATTGCCTGAGCCCGTGGGTTCGAGACCCGCCTAGGCAACTTGGCGAGACCTCATCTCTACAATAAATAAAAAAAAATCAGCCGGGCGTGGTAGTGCACGCCTGTAATTCCGGCTACTCGGAAGCCTGAGGCGGAAGGATCGCCGGAGCCCAGCAGGTCGAGGCTGCGGTGGCCGGGAGCGGCCACTGCACTCCAGTCTGGGTGACAGAGTGAGACTCCAACTCAAAAAAAAAAATTAAAAAAAATAAAATAAAATGTGATTTATAGATAATTTTAGTTCTGATTGAGCTTCAGGGGAAAATATTTTTCATTCAATGTCATAAGATGGTACAAAACTCAACATTTTAATTTTTATTCTTCTTAAAATCCTCTAGGCATCTAATAGGATTGAAGAATTAGAACAGACTGTCTGTCAACTAAAACAGCAGTTCCAGGAATCAGAACTTCAAAGAAAGCAGCAACTCAGGGTGAGTCTTACATTTCTACACAGAGAAGCAGTGCCAGACACGCCTTTCCTTGCCTTGATCTGTATGTGGGAGTGAGGGTAAGTTAAAAAGCAAGACTCAGGAATGTAGTTGGTCTTTTCTGACTCATTTATTGTAATTGCATAATTTTTCATTTTATTTATTTTAACAGGTAGATGCTAATGATCTATAGAGAATAAAGTACAGTAATTTTAACTGGAGTGGTCTCTTTTTTTCAGATTAGTTTAAAAGTAAATTTATTTAAATATGTTATTTTAGAATAATTTCCTTCTTTTAAATTATCTGCCAATCTTCACAATCTCTCTGTCTCTCTTTATCTCTCTCTTTTGTACTTTTCAAATCTTTTCTTTCATGGCCAAAACGTGCCAAGGACTGGCATATGATATAACTTCAAATTTATCATTCCCATATTGATTAAAGTTAGTCATTTTAATTTAGTTTCCCAATTCTAAGGATTAGAAAGTTTTTCTTATACTGTAAAGTAGGTACTTTTGAGAATAATGACGTCTTCAGGTAACTACAGTTTTATGCTCTATAGTATAAAACTATTCATGTTTCTACTCGTGGGACTCTCTTAATAATATGCAAAACTGAGAATTAAAGTTTGACATCAAGTTGATTCATTGATTTCATTCGATTACTAATTGTGTTGACTCTAGCAGTTTTAAGTATAATAAAAATAAACATTTATTATTCACAGGATCAAGAAAATAAGTTTCAAATGGAAAAAAGTCGTTTAAAACACACCTATGAAAAAAAGGTAATATGTTTTGTGGGAAGCTATAAAGCATTTAAAATAGGAAAGGAGGCATCAATGGGGACTGATTTTTGTTGTTGTTGTTGTTGTTGTTGTTTTTTGTTTGTTTTTTTTGTTTTTTGAGTTGGAGTCTCACTCTGTCGCCCAGACTGGAGTGCGGTAGCTGCTCCCGGCCACCGCAGCCTCGACCTGCTGGGCTCCGGTGATCCTTCCGCCTCAGCCTTCCAAGGAGCTGGAATTACAGGTGCGCGCTACCACGCCCGGCTAATTTTTTGATTTATTGTAGAGATGAGGTCTCGCTTGCCCAGGTGGGTCTCGAACCCGCGGGCTCAGGCAATCCACTCACCTCAGCCTCCCAAAGGCGCAGGATTACAGACTGAGCCACCGAGCCCGGCAGGGACTGATTTTTATAAAGCCATACATTCTTACTTTTAGAGAATTATTTATTTCTAAGTTAATTTTAGCTATCCAATAATTAAAATTTTCTTATTCATTTTTCATATTTATAAATAATTTCAGTTCAGTTATTAATTATATCAATATTAAAACACTTCTTGCATGTCATATTTAATGAATGAGGAGTACAGTTGTCCCTCTATATTTGTGGATTTTGAATCCACATGAATTCAATCAACTGTGAATTAAAAATATTCAGAAGCAAAAATTATACAAAGTCCAAGAAGCATAACTTGAATTTGCCATGTGCCGAGTACTACGTTGAATCCGTGTGAAAGAAGTGATGTGCAGGCATTGGAATAGGCATTGTAAGTGATTTAGAGATGATGTAAAGTATACGAGACTATGTGTGTAGGCTAGATGCAAATATGATGCCATCTTATAAGAGGGATCAGAGTGTCTGAGGAGTCTCTAGCACACCTTGGGGTGTGCCAGAACTAATCCCCCATGGATACCAAGGGACAGTGTAACCTTAACCTCTCGTAATAACATGTTGAAATTGCGTTTCCTTCCTGTCAGTTTAAGTGTATGTTACCATTGATGTGCTTTGTATTCTGTAGTGTCATGTGTGCCATGAAAACTTTAAATATTTAAACAAAGAACTTACCACAATGAAAGAATCTGCTACTACTTAAAGATGATTATTAGCCAGGCTCGGTGGCTCAGCCTGTAATCCCGCGCTTTGGGAGGCTGAGGTGAGTAGATTGCCTGAGCCTGCGGGTTTGTGACCCGCCTGGGCAACTTGGCGAGACCTCATCTCTACAATAAATCAAAAAATTAGCCGGACGTGGTAGCACGCACCTGTGAGTTCTAGCTACTTGGAAGGCTGAGGCGGAAGGATCACCGGAGATGAGCAGGTTGAGGCTGCAGTGGCCGGGAGTGGCCACTGCACTCCAGTCTGGGGGACAGAGTGAGACTCCAACTCAAAAAAAAAAAAAAAAAAAAAAGATGATTATTGTTTCTTGTCATTTATAATAATTAGTATTTCTGCCGTTATATGTTGATATCCCTGTTATGAAAACTTGGGGGTTATTGATACACTTAACACATGAGGCAGTAAAGTGCAGGGTTCTGTAGACTTGTGATAATGAGATCATAGTTTTGAAATCGTTTGCCGTAAGACTTGGAAAGTCAAAGGATAGTTGAAATAGCAAAGGTTTAGCTGCTCCTTTTGTAATTATTTGCTGTTTACATTTACCAAACTAACCTATTTGTAAAATATACATGTAATGGAAAAGGAGAAGATGAACCCTTCAATCAACTTAAATATATACAAATTAAAATTGGACATGGTTTATATTACAAAATTCTTGCAACATGGTGTGTACATGTTATGTATTCATGTAGTCACTCAACAGATATCCATCAAGTGCTTACCTTGGACAAGATAATCACATTGGTACTGGTTGGGGTTGAGGATGAATTAGATGTAGATTCTGTTCTCAAGAGCTTCATGTGTAGGAAGAAGAATGTGTCTGTCCTTGAGAAAAACGAGTATTTCTACTGACGTGCATGTTGGTCTGCATATGTGATCTTTAAAATTATGGTAAATGTTCTCAATGCCAGATCTTAAGTATATTTCATGTTTATAAAATGTCTGAACAAGCATGGGAAAATGTTGCTTTAATTGAAGTAATCTTTTTTCAGTTTCTACTTCTGAGCCATACAGACTCCTAAATATTTTACTTACCAAAAGAAGAACATGCATTATCATAAGCCTTGCTTCCCACTCTATAAGGCACCTGGGTCCTCAGTGTGTATTTGTTAGTCCATTGTTCATTCTTTGGGGGTGATTGGCTTCCCGGCCATTAAGGAGCCAATTCCTGACCTCTTGCTCCATTATGTTCTGATCATCTGATCAGCCTTTTCCTGAGAGATGATTTCTTTTGTACCTGCGGGACAGAGGGCTTGCGGCAAGGAGAGAGGGACACACTGACTAATTGTAAAAGAATGTATTCTTATTCCAAACTTCATTAAGCTCTCCCGAAGACTGTTAAATACAGAAAGAACATCTTTCTCCTGTCACTGTCTTTTCTTGGGTATTTAGCTACTGAGTAAACTTAAGGTTTCAGCCATCTGATGAACATACGTAAGAAAGAGAATGTTAGAGATCAGTTCATCTTTATCCAGTAAGCCGCCCATCATTCCTATTCTATTTCACTTCAGGGAGCAGACCTAAATCCTTTATATTGGGTAGTATAACTAGTGCTATTTCCTTTCCATGAGGTAGCAACTGGCCTAGCTTTATAATAAAGTAACTAGTTAAAGTGTATTAATTGTTTTCAATGTAAATAAAACTTGTTTAAAATAATAGCAATGCTTAAAAGAAAAATAGCCGTAGTTTTCCACATTGCATATGTTCCTAACGTTGTTTATATTGGAAGAAAATGTTCCTCAGCATGCTGCTTTTTATTTCACAATTAATTCCATAATCCCCCCTTTTAAATTGACATCTGTTCTCCTTTCTTTATTAAACCTGCTGTGATCTCAACCCTTGAAGATTTGATGTCTTGTACCCCCCTCAGGGAATATCCTTTTTGACTGCTCAAAGAGCTGACATAAATCTTATATAGTCCTGGACTGTGAAACTTCATAGCTAAAATGGGATATATAGGGCTTTTGTTTGTTAGACAGTGTTACAGGTGTGCACATTCAGTAACTTTTGGAACAAAAGTTAGTTCTGAGTATCTGTTCAGGAGGAGGAAGTGCCATCTGAATGACGTTTTCTCATGCATGTAAGAAAGCAGCAGGATGGGAGCTTTCCGTTCCAATGTGTCCTTGAGGGAAAAGAAACAGCTTCATATGTTGTCCCTAATTTAAGCACACACATACCATCTAATGTTCTTCATTGATCTCTAGTGGCATTGCCTGTTCTTAAGATCTTTGAACATCAAACAAATAATAAGCAGTAGAGCTAAATGTCATTGTTTGATGAAGTGTCCTAGTCTGTTAAATCAGGAAATGGTTAGACTAAATGATTTTACTGGCAAGGAAACACCTGTCTCCTACAAATAACCTATTGCTTGTTTTCCAAACAGGCATCAGAGAGTAAAAAAGATGGTGCTGTTTAGCTAGAGACGTTTATAAGACAGATGTGAAACATGCATATTCTAAAATGTGTAAATTAAAACATCTACTTAAAACCAGTCTGATGTAACTATTTAACAGGTGAGATAAACATTCTAATGGAATTCAAAGTCATGAAAATAATGTTATTCCAGTGCTTAGCATTCATGTACAATTATTTTCATTATGTTTAATATGATTGAAAATGTTCACAACTTTACATATAATATATTGGATAGCATTTTTAAATTCCTACTGACATGATTTTTAAAACAAGTACGTGTGTCTTTATTGAAGTTTTAAAACAAGAAACTGTGCAGTGAATATTTATAGAAGTCATGCAACCTGATCACCCTATTTTTCGTTTTGCAAAGCAGAGGTCCGGGCAGTTAAGAAATGGCAGAGTTCCTTCCTCAGCTAGTCGGTGTTTGGTTAATACCAGTTTTGTGGTTTTCACTGTGCTATGTTGTCTGCCACAGTTCCTGATGTACAGCTCAGTCCTTTTCTTAATTATACATTACGCCCTTCTTGATTACTCAAATTCTTTGGAAGCATAGGAGTAAAAATATATTTAGTAAATGTTCAATAAATGTGCTTCTGGCTACTTAAATCAGTTATTTACAGCACATCCTCAGGTTTGAAAATATATTATGTATCCTTGACTCATCTGGTTTGTGTTTTCATTATTCATCACTTTTAAATTCTTGTTGCTATTAACAATATGGGGGAAAGGATTACAAGCAAATCATTTCAAGTCTTATTTCTTACCACTACTAATACCAGAAAAAGGAAAGGTTGACAATAGCATTGTCTTTTTCTAAGTTGTTTGTTTTTCAATTTTAAAATAAAGGATTTTTTTCAACCAAAGAAGAGTATTGATAGCTCTTTCTCTCTCTCTCTGAGATTAGTACGCAGTGATTTCTTACGTATCTGGTGTTTAATTATCTATTACCAATGGTTATGTGGAATATAGGTAAAAGCCAAAAACACAATCCAAAAAGGCTCTTAAACCACACAAATATATTCAGTTAAGAAAAACAGACCCGGAACAGTGTTTGCTGACTATTGGAGTATGGGCCAGGTATTGTTCTGGGTAGTAGGGATATAGAAACAGGAACCAGCTTCTAGTTTCAAGGAATCCCAACTCAAAAGTATGTGCATTGATACATGCATATTTACCTCAGAGGGAAGATCCTTATTCTCCCACCCAGATACTTCCATTTCTCCTTTAGAAAAGGTTCTAATAATTTTGGAAGCAATAAATTAGAGTAAAGTGCTTGAGTTACCACTCTGACCAGCATAAGAAGTATCAGCTACAAACTTGTCAGAGGTTAAGACTCAGTAGTGAGTGATGAAGAGCAGTTGCAAGAACTCAAAATGCTTTGCAATTCAGAGGTCACCTTCTGAAAGGGCAAGCAATCTAAGGGAATTACTGTATTGTGGCACATTGTGGTTTGGGGTGTTCATAATAACCCTGGATTGTCAAGAAAAGTTTGTTGTAGAGTATTCAATGTGAGAAGGTAATAATAGTTTTTTTGATATGTACTGGGCATTTAGAAGTTTTACCTCAAGCAATGTATTAATTTATCAGAATTACTTGGTATATTGACTGTTATTATCCCCA
This sequence comes from Tarsius wallacei, assembly GCA_963574415.1. Classification (NCBI taxonomy): domain Eukaryota; kingdom Metazoa; phylum Chordata; class Mammalia; order Primates; family Tarsiidae; genus Tarsius; species Tarsius wallacei. Next base: position 40,865 of record CAUYQG010164211.1, read on the forward strand.
TTTTTCAGAGGAGCAAACTGAGGCACAGACTATTAGGTAACTTGTGAAGGAGTAGGGATATAAATGTATGCCAGAGCTTCCACTCATAATTACCATGTAATTTTAGATAAATTTTCCTCAAGAATGGTTAATGTTGTGACACTTCCCACTTTAAGAGGTAAATCTCAGTCATGCCATTATGCAGACGGTGCTGAGTCCTAGAAGAAAATCGAGCAGGAAATAGATGGGAAACTACCCATAGCATAGTCCATTGGAGGATGCAGTGCCAGTTTGTAAAATACCTATTGACTTGTCAGTAACTCTGATAGCAGTTCCTTGTTAGTTTTTCATGTAATGTGTCATTTCTACTGGAAAAGCAGACTGCGCAGCGAGGAGAAGCATGCTTCCTCAGAGCAGCATAACCTAGTTTAGACCCTCCTAGGAATTATCCTAGGAAGTGGGTGTTAGCTGTAGCTCCGAGAACGCGATCACAATGAGAGACATCTAATAGAAGCAAGGTTATGCCCTGTTTAGTTTTTGTCAATCACTTAGCTGGATGGTGTTCTGAATGTCAAGCACCAGATCTGAATGGTGAACACTGTTCAAGTGTGAGTAGAATAAAGCCAAAATGGAGTTTGGAAAAATACTGTAGAGGAAAGAAATGAGAGCATTATATGGAAGATTCAAAGAAAGGAGTTTCTTTTGAAAATGTGTGCCTCCAGAAGAAGATATCGAGAATTTAATCAATAGAATACAGGAAGACACGATGTTTATGAAATGAGGATGGACACCATAAGAAAAGGATGAGACCGGGCTCAGTAGCTGAGCCTGTCATCCCAGCACTTTGGGAGGCCGAGGTGAGTGGATTGCCCGAGCCCGCGGGTTTGAGACCTGCTTGGGCAACTTGGCGAGACCGCGTCTCTACAATAAATCAAAAAAATTAGCCGGGTGGGGTAGCACGCGCTTGTAGTCCCGGCTACTCGGAAGGCTGAGGCGGAAGGATCGCTGGAGCCCAGCAGGTCGAGGCTGTGGTGGCCGGGAGTGTGCCACTGTGCTCCAGCCTGGGTGACAGAGTGAGACTCCAACTCAAAAGAAAGAAAGAAAGAAAAGGATGAAGTGAAAATGGAGGTGGTTGTCATCAGGAGGGTTTGTAAGGAAAATAAAAGTACAGCATCAGGTTTAGTGCCACATAGGCGCTGGTTGGGGTAGAATAGATTTTGTAAAGAACGAGATTAGTGATATGAAGGAAATCGTAATTGTCTTTCACACTACAAAGGAAAAGAGCAAAGAATCAAAAATTTTGAGAAAGGTGGTAAGATACTAAGGCAGAAAATAGAAAACCAGTATACAACAATGGATGTTTTTGAAGGGGGACTCAGAATAAATTAACACAAATATAACTAAAGATACAAGAAAACTTTTCAGGGCTATGTATGCAAATTTTAAAGATTCACTCTTTATCAGCTAAAAAAATTAGTAAAAGATTAAAAATCATTTAAATTATATCACAAAATAATCTTATAAATGTCCAGACCTGGAGGAGGGGAGGGCAAAACTTAGACTACTTTAGTCTTCTTAGTTGCAAATCTAATGTGTACTATTTTGGCCCAAAATGTTGTGACCTAAGAATCTCATACACATTTTCCTTCATGAGTAAATGCAACAGAATGACATTATTGGGTATGCCTCAGAGATATAGCACTAGGATATTCTTTTTGAAAAATAATACTGGGTGTTGTGCTTTAATCAATCTAAGGATAAGCAACAAATAAAATCAAACAAAAAGAATTCTCAAGAATGGAAAGAAGTACTGGTGGATGTCAAAATTAACTAAAATAGAGAAGAATATAAATATTTTTTGTGTATGCACTATAAACAATGCAAATGTTGGTAGAGTGTCTTGAAAGAGAAGGATATGTAAAGTTAAAAAAAATTTAAACAGCCCTCTGAATGAGAATCTCCAGATTACACAGAAGAAAAGTAATATGACTAGGAGAGGGGAAGTAAACATGTGCTAAGCTATTATTTTAAAATAATGGGCATCGTTCTTAATTTATCACTTGTTGACTATTAGAGACATATAAGTTATAAATAATTGTGAAATACTTATTGCATCATTGGTGACATAAACTGTCTCCAGCGATAGACTTCTATAAACTAATAACAAAGTATCTAAATCAGAAATTTTAAAAAATCAGAAATTAAAAAAAAAAAATCCCATTTACAACAGCACTAAAAAATTAGGAATAAATTTAACCAAGGAGGTGAAATGTCTGTATACTGAAAACTATAAAACATGAAAGAAGTTGAAGAAGACACCTATAAATATAACAATATCTCAAGTTTATGGATTGGAAGAATTAATATTGTTAAAATGTCTGTACTTGGAAAAGTAATCTGTAGATTCAGTGTAATCTCTACCAAAATACCAATAACATTTTTCACAGAATTAGATTAGACTAACCTAAAATTTACATTAAACCACAAAGTCCCTGAATAGCACCCCCCCCACAAAAAAAAAAGTCTTGAGAAAGAAGAGTAAAGCTGGAGTCCTCACTCTTTCTGATTTGAAAATATACTTCACAGCTAAAGTAATCAAAACAGTATAGTACTGCTGTAACATCAGGCATAGCCCAATAGAACAGAATATAGAGCCCAGAAAGTAATGCATTTACAGTCAATTAATCTTCTATAAACATGCCAAGATCACATAATGGGGAAAGGACAGTCTCCAATAAATGTTTTTGGGAAACCTGGCTGTCTACATACAGAAGGATGAAACTGAACATTATCATAATGGACTGATAATGGACTTATGAGGTAAACATAAGACTTGAAACTATAAAATGACTGGGAAACATAGGAGAAAAGCTGCATGACATTGGTTTTGGCAAAAAATTATTGGATATAACAAAAGCACAGGCAACAAAAACAAAAATAGGCAAATGGTGTTATATCAAACTGAAGAGCTTCTGCTCAGCAAATTAAACAATCAAGTGAAGAAGCAGTCTACAAAACTGGAGAAAATATTTACACATCATACAACTAATAAAGGATTAACATCCAAAAATACATATGGAACTTAAGCCACTTAATAGCTAAGACAAAACAAAACAAAACAAAAATTTATTGTATACATAATATAAACAATGACACAAAACTACCAAAAGAACTGATTATTAAAAATTGGCCATGGGCCTGGATAGATGTTTCTCCAAAGAAGGCATACAAATAGCTAGCATATGAAAAATTCTCAGCACCACTAATCATCAGGGAAAGTCAAATCAAAACTACAATGTGGTATCACCTCACACCTGTTAGAATGGCTTTTATTAAAAACACACGAAGTGAAAGGACAAGTGTTGGCAAGTATGTGGAGAAAAGGGAACTTGTCTGCTCTGTTGGTGGGAACGTCATGGCATACAGTATGGAGGCGCCTCAGAAAGTTAAAAGCACTACTGTATGATCCAGCAGTTTCCACTTACGGTGATTTGATGGGAAAAAATGTAGTTGGTATTTTGGTAGGGGATGGGTGGATGTTGGTTACAGAGTAAAGTTTTCATTTAGACATGAGGAATAAGTTCCGGAGGCCTGTTGTCTAGCACAGTGATCGTAATTTATACTAATACATGGTCTACTTGAAAATTGCTAGGAGGATAGACTTGAAATGTTCTCATCACAAGAATAAATACATGATGAAATGAAATCAGTATATTTCAGAGATAGCTGTATGTTTAAGTTCCTTACAAGACTATTTATAGTAACCAAGATACTGAATCAGTTTCAGTGTTCATCTAGTAATGAATGGAAAAAGAAAATATCACACACACACACACACACACACACACACACACACACACACTGGAATATTATTAAGTCTTTTATTTTATTTTATTTTATTTTTTGAGTTGGAGTCTCACTCTGTCGCCCAGACTGGAATGCAGTGGCCGCTCCCGGCCACCGCAGCCTCGACCTGCTGTGCTCCGGCGATCCTTCCGCCTCAGCCTTCCAAGTAACTGGAATTACAGGCGTGCGCTACCACGCCCGGCTGATTTTTTGATTTATTGTAGAGATGAGGTCTCACTTGCCCAGGCGGGTCTCAAACCTGCGGATTATTAAATCTTTAAAAAGAAGAAAATCTTGTCATTTGTGGTAACAGTGATGAACCTGAAGGACAAAATGCTGCATGAACTCACTTATATGTGAAATCTAAAAAAAAAAGTCAAACTCAGACTCAGATAATAGAATAATGGTTAATTACTAGGGACTTGGGTGGGGAAGGGCAGCAGTGAATGGGTAGATGTTAGTTATAGGTTACAGAGTTCTAGTTTAGACATGAAGAATAAGTTCTGGAGGCCTATTGTATAGCATGGTGATTATAATTTATACTAATGTATAGTATACTTGAAAATTGCTAAGAGAATAGACTTAGAATGTTCTCATCACAAGAATAAGTACATGATGATATGCCAAAAAATATATATACACATTTAAAGCATGATGGTCGCTTAAAAGATGACATTAATCAAATGAATGCTAGCGTCACCATATGATAGGCAGGGCAATCAAAGAAAATAGCGGAAGTCTGGTTGAGCAGACGTCATACTGCATGTTGCTACTGTAATGTAATTCAACTTTGAAAAGTAATACATAGACAACAACTCTTAAAATGTGTATATATTTTTTGGCACCCCCCCGTGTGTATGTGTGTGTGTGTTTGTGTGTGTGTGTGTATTTATATATACCACAATGTATATAATAAACATATACAATTTGTCATTTCTCCATTGAAATACATTTTTAAAACACTATGTTGTACACCTTAAATTATACAATTTTAAAATTTGTCAATATATGTCAATAAAGCAGAAAAAATAATTTTTAGTCTCAATCAATCAGAGCATGGAGGAGTTTAGAACAACAAAAAAGTCACATAAAAAAAAACAGGGACCAGTAGCATAGACACCAAACAACAGAGTTAGCCTATCTAAAAAAAACAAAACAACAACAACAACAACAAAAAAAAAACACAGGGAACAAGAAAAATGGCATAAATTATACTTTCATGATGACAGTAAATTCAATAACTTTCCCTATTAAAAGAAGAAAATGGGCCGTTGCCTTGCTAAGCTGTGGTTTGAGCTATGGTCAGGCTATGTTTTGTTAAGCTTTGGCCCCCTCCCCTACCTTGGGGAGGTGAATCTCCTCTTTCTCTCTCCAATTTGCTTTCTAAATAAACCATATTTTTTAATCTAAAAAAAAGAAAATGCATACAAATTCAACTTTCAAGAAACTTAAAGTTGACGAAGAAATATTAATGCAAAAAGAAGGTAAACATATATAAGTAAACACCAGTGGAAAATGTTTTATTTATTGGATTCTTTCTTTAACTTTCTTCCAGGTGGCTGTCTCCCACCATACTTGAATAGATTTACTTTTCTCTGTGTTTTTTATGGTTCCCCCTCCCACCCCCCACTCCCCGCCCCAGCCTGGACAACATAGTGAGACCTCATTTCTAAGAAAGCAAAAAAAAATTAGCCAGGGACGATGGTTCACACCTGTAGTCCCAGCCACTCAGGAGACTGAGGTGGAAGGAACTACTGAACCTAGCAGGCTGAGGCCATGGTAGCCATGAGTGTGCCACTGCATCTCAGCCTGGGTGACAGAGTGAGACCCAGACACACACACACACACACACACACACACACACACACTTTCTCTTTCTCTCTGTCTCTGTCTCTCTCTCTCTCTCTCTCTCTCTCTCTCTACATACACACAAGTTGGTATTTTGGTTTTTACATAAGATTTTCTCAAGAAAGGATTTTACTGATATAAAAACATGCTTTCGGTATCTTCACATGAGGTCATATCTGAGTTTCAACTTGAAGTTTTAATCATTGATTCTATACATTAAAAAGACAAGGTTTGTGTGGGAATGGCGCTTTTGTTTCTCTAGTACTGTTTATACTCCAATTTAATATGCTTACTATGTGCCAAGCACTGTAATACATGTTAGGGATCCAAGATAAATAATGATTTAAGTCTTGAACCTGGTAAAGTTTTGAACAACAGACTTTTCTTTTTATCTCGTGTTAAGTAAAACAAATGTAGTGGGAGAAGTTTGCAAGGCAAGTTGCTCTTTCTCTTTCTGATGAGAAAAATAGTCTTATGTGATATTTTAAATTTGTCACTTAAAATATGGGGGAGAGTGGTTTCTGTTTCCTAATTCTGCATTTTTTCTCTGCCTCTCGGTGTTTTCTAATGTTTGACATTACCATCATAGCAGCCCGTAGGAGCTTTTTGATGTTATCACGAAAAACTTCCTTTCTATCCTCACTCTTTTAGTTTATAAGCATATTGATTTTCTTAAATTATTTATTTTACAAAACACCAAGGGAAAAAATACTAAAAGGAAAAGGTCAAAGAACGTAGGGTTTAAGTTAAATAGGTCCTTATTCAAACTAATATAAATTGCTAACTATAAATATTTTGACTAGCACTGATTCAGTGTTTGATGTGGTGTCTCATAGTAAGTTTTGTTATTGTTGTTCTTGTAATTCCTCTCTTATCCCTGTTGCTCACTGGTTTCACCACGGGCCTCACCTTGGTTGCCAGAAGATCTGTGGGATATTCCTAGCCCACCGATGTCTTGAGCTCTCCTACCTCCCAGCTGTTCTCTGATTCCTCATTCCTGTGTTTGGAACCATGGCTGTTTTACTCCTTCCTCATATCCAGCTGACTGGACATGCTTATCGGTATTTGCATGCAAAGAGCTTTCTGTGAAGACGCATTTTCATTTATCCCGTGCTATTGATGCTGCCATCCCATTGACTTAAAAATGCCACATGCAGGAAACAGATAGGCATGGTGGGGGAATTTCCTGCCAAACCCAGTAGATGGTTATACAAATCATTTCCAGCAGTGGGAGAGAAGACTATTTCATCATAACCTTTATATGTTTAGGGGGTATGAATGCATCATTGTATACTCCAGAATCATGTGAGATTCCTTTCCTTTGGCTAAAATGAAATTTGAAAAAAAGAAAAGAATCCACATGCAGGTAGAGTCAAGCAAATAACTTTGAACAGAAGATTGGTATTGGATGTGTAGTATTGTTATCATCTTATGATAAATTATTATGGTAAACCAGGTTTCTATCTTGAAATAGATAAATCTAATTTTATATTAAAAATGGATTTGAGATTGCTGTTTCATTGTTTATATTTCTCTTTTGAGCAAGCTTTATTTGTCTTCCAATAAATTTTACATGTCCCTGTCGTGGCAGGTTCATGACTTGCAGAGTGAACTTGATAAAGAAAAAGAAGATGCTCACAAGAAAATTCACAAATTTGAGGAAACTTTGAAGTGAGTAAAATTGTAGCACATTTAATTTAAAAATATTCTTATACTACACTATGAACCAAATTAAGTAACTAGAACTTAAACATCGTATTTTTATAAGAACTTTGTTTGGAATGGTTTATGTCAGTTTTCCATCACAAATCTCTATTTTTGGAATTTTATACTGGTTAGCAATTTTTTTAAAAAATAAAAATGATTTGGCTGTTTTTAAGTGATAGGAATGTAAGAAAATATAACTTTTTGGCTTCAGATGCTTTCTCCCTCCTCAGTGAAAACTGATTTTTTTTAAAAAAATGAGATTTAGGTCTTAATACATTTAGAAATTTCTCTGTAGATTTTATTGGGAAATTTGGGCAATTATAGTCTAGTTGTAATATTTGAAAGTGGATTACAGACATTATTTAGCAAAAGTTGTCTTATGATATAATATTTAAACATACATTAAGGTATTAGATTTTGTTTTTCTTCATTCATTTACTAGGTTGATTAGGCCCTACTTATTATTAGGTTTGGCTTTACAGCTTTACGTGTGCTAGGCAATGTGTAGTCCCTTCTTATAGGGCCGTATAGTCAATTGGAAAGATACTCAGGAAATTAGGTAATTAAAGTACAGAGTAGTAAGGATTTAATTGGTGGAAAGTCAATAGGGTACTTGACCTAATAAAATGACTTAAGAAGAGAAACTTCCTTGAGCTCAATATACACAGCTAACTTCCAGAGAATCAGCTAGTTCCATTTTACCTGCTTCCGCAAACCTCCAAATAGGAATAACTGAGAAAGGCCAAAAATAACACCCATGATCAAACAAACTTAATATCAAATCCTGCCTTAGATGATTGCATAACCATACTCTCTCCCTCACCTTGCTTGTTAGTAAAACGTACTGGCCCTGTTGCTGAGTAGAATGGCTTAAAATAACCTATGTACTATGGCAAACACAAGATAGCACTTAAAAAAAATCTATACAAGGACTTGTTGCTTATTTGTTCCCATCACCAGTGTGAATTAGATGAAATCAGAAGAGAACAATAATATTCATTAAGCATTAAGTCAAATAACAGTATTTTCTACTCCAACTTGAATGACAAAACTAGGGCATACTTGCTTTTTTAATAGGATGCCTCCCTTTGTTCCCCATTAATTCATTTTTTTCCTTCTTAAAATAATTAACAACTTTCTTCATGAAGGTTTCTTCATGAATTTTATTGAATTTAGCAAAATCTTTTGTTCTACTGTGCTTCTGCTCTTTTTACATTTCTTTATACTTTTTCCATTGGTTTAATTGATTTGTATTTTATATCATGAAGAGATAATTCCTGTAAGTAACAGCTTTAAATCAACAAATATTCATTTAGTATCTATAAAATTTTTATATTATAATATCATACTAAAGAAAATAAAGGATATAGAAGATAGAGCTCAAGATATACCGATGTTTGAAATTACTTTAAAGTCCAGATTAAACCCTTGACATATTTAGTGTAACTTAGTTTTAAGTTGTTGACAATAATGCAATTAGAGTTCAGAAAGATTTTTCAGTTGCATATTGCGAATTTATGTGTATAAAATAATATATGTATCTTTTATTGTTGCCTGGTAGATAGATAACCCTGAAACATCATTTTCAGAGGCAAGTAACAATCTTCAGGGGATTTAATGGTCTTTGTCAAAATACTGAATTTTACTTGGAGTTAAAATTTTTAATAAAATTCTTCTTCTTTATTCCATTCTCCATGTAGGTGGTAGTTTATTTTGGCTAGGTATCTGGATAAGCTTAACAGTAGAGAACCAGAGATAGTAAGAATGATGGAGTGTGAAGTTAACAGAGTAAAGTCTTGTGAGATCTGAACTTCAAAGTAAGCAGCATGACTGGCTGTCTTCCCAAAGAAGAATATTCTGGGGGTGACTGCTACTGTTTTTGAATCTAAATATAGTGTAGGACCCTATTTTGCTAAAAGACAGCTACATGGTATAGAAGTTTGCCTTGATGATTGGCAAACTTTTTCTTTAAAAAATGTGTACACAGGTACATATTTGGAATATGGTGTTATTCATTAATGCATCTTCTATTTGTTTAATAAGGGTTTCTTCTGTGTATGCTGAGTGTATAGTGGGGGATATCAGAGGAAACAAGAATTTGCACAGAAGAGTTCGTGTACATGCGTGACAAAGGACTAAAAGACATAGTGAGGTGATAATAAGTAAGGTGGGGTGGCAATGGAAGGCGTCTTAGAAAAGGAAAACACTTCTACAGAGTTGTGAAGGAAGAGTGGAGAAAACGATAAATTCCCCCGGGATTTTGGTCCTCTCCCCTTCTGACTCTGCAGGTGCTTGCCTCTCATGGTAGTTGTCTTTCTTTTCTATTTCCAAGCTTTCTTTTTCAACCTACTTGTGCTCTTTCACCTAGTTACATCACCAGATCTACTCCTTCCATATCATGCCTTTCCTTTTCTCTTACTGACTTCCAACTTTCAAGTTCTTTGCTCAGACCAGAGAATTTTGCAACCATGAAGGGGTAGGTAGTCTTGTGAATTGAGGTGGTATAAAATGTGTTTGAGATGTTAACAGAAAAATTAGGTGACTTTATTCTGACATCACGGCTGTGTTAAGACTGAAAAGGCTAGGAATTTTTCTATGTGAGGGTGATGCAGCTGATTTCCAAGCAATTGAAACTGCCAACTCAATCATTGGTTTCAAGCTCAAGCTGATACTTTAGAACCTATCATTATTTAATAGGGACACTTTGGATTGTTGTCCGTGTTTTTGACTTCTTTTTTTTTATTATAAAGATGTGGGGTACAATTCAGGGTTAGGTATACAAACGTTGATTATGCAGGTACCCTTGTTGATGAGGTGTGCCCCTCCCTCCCCTGGCAACTTCCTTCAACTGCCAATCCCACCCACAACGTTTTTCGCTTCTAAAAGCTAATTTACCTATTGCCATTTTGCCATTGTT
>CAUYQG010164214.1:0-17126 GCA_963574415.1 Tarsius wallacei
GCGTGGTAGCGCACGCCTGTAATTCCGGCTACTCGGAAGGCTGAGGCGGAAGGATCGCCGGAGCCCAGCAGGTCGAGGCAGCGGTGGCCAGGAGCGGCCACTACACTCCAGTCTGGGCGATCGAGTGGGACTCCAACTCAAAAAAAAAAAAAAAAGAAAGAAGAGAGACTAAGATATTTATTGGTAAGGGAAAGAAGTCTATCAAGGAGACTGTTTAGACATGAAGCAATGAAATATCCTGAAACAATTTCTATAGATGATGTAGAGGATGAATCTGCAATTGCTTTGCTTAACACATAACGACTCCAGATTACAGACTTAGCTCTTGGTTTTCACCCTGATTTTGAATTAAGGCAGTAAATAGAAATTAATATGGGCAGATCTCCCTGTGTTTATTCACCGTTCAATGTTTAATTCCCAGAAGGATGAAAGAAATACATACTTAATTAAATCTGCTAAACAATAACAATCCTCACTTGCTTTTTACATGTACTTGTCTTGCAGAAATATGCTATGAAGAGTTGATGAAGCTATTTTTAAAATGAATTCTACATGTTACTTAATTATAATAATCTACAGAGTGTAACTGTACATTTTTCACTCCAGGATATGGTGGGCAGAACAAGGAGTGCTGCAGAAAACATACCTTCTTAGCCTCTTCTTTTTACAGTTGTAGAAATTCTTGGGGCTTGGTGTGAACTTTAGTTCTTAGATGTGGTCCCCTTGATTTGGGATAAAATCATACATCTGAGAAGCCAAGAGTCAACTTGTATGGCGGTACTGGGATTATAAATTTGTGAAATTTATATTCATTCATGAATATAGGAGTAAATGAATTAATATATGCACCATCAAAAGTCTGAAAAACTATGTTCACCTCTGAGCTGGTCAGGTGGATGGGTGGGCCAGAGTATTTTCAGGGTACCATGGACCGTAGTCTACTGAGAGGAGGTTTCCGCAGATTAGAAATGAATGCAAGTTGTGTGTGAGGCCCTATATTCCCATGGTCCTCAATTTTTCTGCAGCCATACACTAAAATCATCTGGGGATATTTTAAAAGTATCAACAGGTCAGGCCCCATCCCAGAACAACTGAAGCAGTATCTGGGGTTAGGGGCCAAGCCTTGGTATGCATTAAAAGATCTCCAGGGAATCCCCATGAGTTGCCAGTGTAGAGAACTACTGTTCTAGCAAGAAGTCCTTCCTTCTGCGGGGCCAAGGTAATGGGAGAACTGACTCTCTCTTTTAATTCTACTTCCTTCCTTGTCCCACTCTGTCTCTCTCTCTCTCTCTCTCTCTCTCTCTGATTTGGGTTATCTTCATTTGTTCTCAGCCTCTACCTCTCTCTCCCTTTGGTTTTTCAGGCATTCTTATTTACATGGATCTGGAAAGGTGACAGAGACCCAAAGAAAAGACTAAGCCATCACTTCCTCTTGTTCCTATGAGATCTTTTCAGATATGTAAGCTTTAATTATAGTATAATGATTTGAAAGAGCTCTTGAGTAACAAGTTAATCTCAGTCCTAAATAGCCCTGGGGGAGGATATTTTTGTTTGTTTTTCTCAAGGGCTGGACCAGTGGGTTTTCAAAGTGTGGTCCTGGGACTTATGTGAACTTATTAAAAATGTAAATTCTTAGTCCCCAACCCAGCTCTACTGAAATGGAAACTCTTGGAGTAGGTCTCAGTAAATATGTTCTCAGAAGACTTTCATGTAATTCTGATGCATGATGAAGTTTGAGAACCAGGCTTTATGGGAGTAGTTCTCCCCAACTTACTCTTCACAGGCCTCTACCTCGGATAAAGGATGTCCTCCAAACCTTTGCACTCACAATGGGCTTGGGACCTGTAATTATCCCCATAAATAATGCAGTCTGCTGAAAAAAATAACCCTAAGTCTCAGTGACTTTTGTGGAAATAAATGAAGAATGCCCAAATGAGAAACAGACTATTTATTCAAAGCTTGCTATAACAGAGAGTCAGCTACCATTATCTGTGTTTGGCAGAGGCTCAAAGGCAGGCAGGGAGTGGGAAAGATTTATAGTGGAAAAAAAGAAAGCTTCAGGTATGCCCTGATTGGAGGCTATTTGTATGGGGAAGCTGGAGGCAGGCTCATTAAAAGCCACGCATCCTATGTGATTGGTCTGGTGAGCATATTCAGTTTTTTTCTGATTGCTTTTGAGTTGGAAGTGGAGGTAAAAATTAGGGAAGCTGTCAGTTGTTGACTGTAATGGTTAATTTTACGTCAGTTTGACTGGGTTAAGGAATACTCAAATAGCTGGTAAAACATTATTTCTAGGTGTGTTTGTGAGAGTGTTTCCAGGAGAGATTAGTATTTGAATTGGAAGACTGTTCAGCGCTCTTGGTGTTCAGGTCTTTGGACCTAGCTTAGAACCTACACCATGGGTTCTGCAGCTCACAGGCCTTTGGACCTAATTTCCTTTCCTGGGTTGCAGAAGGTGAATCATGTATTTCTGAGAACCCAAACAAATATAGGAGTGTAAGATAGTATGGGGAATTCTGCCTCCTCTACTTCCTTCCATGACCTATGGTGGCAATCTCTGTAGAGATTTAAGAAGAAAGCCCAGGACTAACAGTAGAGGGAACTGCAGGCAACCTTGACCTGGTTGCAGGATTCACAGAGCTGTGGGCGGACATACCTAAGAAATGAATGGTGCCAACCTGGTGACACATGAGTTGGTAGCAAATGAGACATATCAAGGGCAGCACTGGTATGTGTGTAGATGGAGGGGGCAGACAGGGCTTGGATTTCCCCTGGGTGGAATTTCTCTACTCAGGGAAGTAGTTGGGATCAATGAGCTTTGTTGAGCAATTGACACTTTTGTAGACAACTCTTCACAACATTTGGATGATTTTTCCCGTAAAATAATTTGCAGGAAACATAAAAATATTTCCATATCCCGTAGTTTGATAAATAACCAGACATATCATTTCTATAGCTTCTCTATAGACAGAACATATTGAATACTTACTATTTGTTTGGCATGATTCTTAGCACAATTAAAACTATTTTATCTTAAATGACTTCTTAGTATACCCAATTTGCAGATGAAAAAAGGCCCAGAGATTTACTGTTCAGTGTAATTCAGCTGGTGAGTGATGCTGTAGGCAAATTCTCAAATTCTTAAATTCTCAAATCTACATTTTTAAAAACATCATAATATCTGCATTTGGGAAAAATACGGATATGAAGCAGAAATCGCAGAACTCAAGAAAAGGTGTCTGCCTTGGCCACTGTAACATAAATACAGCACAAAGCTAAGAAAACCTGAGATGGGGGTTGGAATTGCAGGAGTTAGGAATTCCAGATGGATGAGCAGGCACTGCAGATGTAGTCGTTAAATATATATGGGAATTTTTGCTCCATAGGATACAGTGTGCTTATGTCCTTAGACCTCACCAGAGTGGAATTAGAAGTCAAATGTATTTTTAATGCTTTATTTAGATGTTATTAATATAGAACAAACGATTGATGTTTAAAGTGTACAATATGATAAGTTTTGACATGTTTATATACCCATGAAACCATCAACACAGTCAAGATAACGATCATATTCATCACCCCCAAAGTTTCCTTTTGCTAATCTCTCCTTTTAGTCCCTCCCCACTCCCTGGCAAATGCTGACCTGATTTCTGTCTCTCTAGATGGCTTACATTTTCTATGAATGGCATTCATTCAGTTTGTGCTGAGTGCTGGCTTCTTTTACTTAGTGTAATTATTTTGAGATTTGTCTGTCTGTGTTATTATATGTACCAAATGTCAGTTTTTATGGCTAAGTAGTGTGCCATTGTGTGGATTTATATGATGTATGTATCCATTTATCTGTTTTTTATTTTTAGTTAATTTATTCATTATAGAGTTTGGGGATTATATTATATTACTTTCTTTTATTTATTATAGAGTAAGGATTAGCTACATAAGTAGGCTCCATGCAGGTGAAGTTTGGGCATCTAACTGGCAAAATGGACAGGGTACCTTTTGTGTTGTCACATACATCCACTCTTCTCTCCCTCTCTCCCTCCGCTGGCAGTGCCCAGCAACTGCTGATCCCACCCTGGTGCTAATGTGTTTCTGTGATTGTCCACTAGTATGATGGTTTCCAACTCCATACAGGTTGCTGGCAAAGTCCATGATTTTGTTCTTTGTGGCTGCCTGATACTCCATATGTACCACATTTTCTTTATCCAGTCCACTTTCAATGGGCAGCATGGTTGGTTCCATGTTTTTGCTATTGTGAATAGTGTACAATAAACATGTGTGTGCAGGTGTCTTTTTGGTAGAGTGATTTATGTTTCTCTGGGTATATTCCCAGGAGAATATGTTCCCAAGAGAGGAATTACTGGATTGTATAGAAGATAATTTTTTAGTTCTTTTAGGAATTGTCACATTGCTTTCCATAAAGACTGAACTACCTTACATTTCCACCAACAGTATAGAAGCTTTCCGTTTTCTCCACACCCACACCGATACCTGTTGTTTTTTGACTTATTAATAATAATAGCCATCCTTCCTGAAGTTCGGTGGTATCTCATTGTAGTTTTGACTTGCATTTCTCTAATGATTAGTGAGGCTGAGCATTTTTACATGTGTTTGTTGGCTGCTTGTGAAGTGTCTGTTCATGTCCTTTGCTCACTTTTTAATGGAGTTATTTTTTTCTTTTCACTTCGTTTCAGTTCCTTGTAGATCCTGGGTGTTAGGCCTTTGTCAGATGCATAATTAGCAAATATTTTTTTCCTATTTTGTGGGCTGTCTCTTTACTTTCTTGGTTTCTTTTTTTTTTTTTTTTTTTTTTAGAGTTGGAGTCTCACTCTGTCGCCCAGACTGGAGTGCAGTGGCATGCTCCCGGCCACCCCAGCCTTGACCAGCTTGGGCTCCAGCGATCCTTCCGCCTCAGCCTTCCAAGTAGCTGGAACTACAGGTGCACGCTACCACGCCAGGCTAATTTTTGATGTATTGTAGAGACAAAGTCTCACCAAGTTGCCCAGGCGGGTCGCGAACCCATGGGCTCAGGCAATCCACTCGCCTTGGCCTCCCAAAGTGCTGGAATTACAGGCTGAGCCACCGAGCCCAGCCATTTTCTTGCTTTCTTTTGCTGGGCAACAGCTTTTCAGTTTGATGAGGTTCCACTTGTCTATCTTAGCTCTTGTGGCATTTGCTGTTGGGGGCTTGGTCAATAATTCGTTGCCTACTCTGGTGTGCATAAGGGTCTTCCCTATGTTTTCTTCTAGGATAATTATAGTTTGAGATTTTATGTTTAGGTCTTTGATTCATTTTGAGTTGATTTTTGTATATGGTGATAGGTAGGGGTCCAGTTTCATTCTTCTGCATGTAGTTAGCCAGTTTTCCCAGCACCATTTGCTAAATATGGTCCCCTTTCTCAAATAATTGTTATTATAAGGGTAGAATAATGAAGACAGCATGGTATTGGTACAGGAATAGGCACATAGACCAATGGAACAGGACAGAGATTCAGGAAGTAAATACGTAGTCTCTCAACCAACTCATCTTTGAGAAAGCTACCAATAACAATCATCTATCTGTTGTTGGACATTTGGGTTGTTTCCAGTTTTTGGCTATTACGTGATTTTTGTAGGACATATACTTTCATTTCTTGGGTAAATATAAGGAGGAGAATGGCTGGATCACATGATAGATGCATGTTTAAAAAAATCTGCCAAGCCTTATTCTAAAGTAGTTGTATCATTTTGCTTTCAATCGGCAGTGAATGAGAGTTCTAGTTTTTCCATTCCTTGTGAACTCTTGTAATTTTATCCACTCGAATAGTGTGTGGTAGTATCTCATTGTGCCTTTAATTTGCATTTCATGAATGATTAAATGATATTGAGCATATTTTCATGCTATTTTATTTTATTTTTTTCCTCTTTTAACTTTTATTTTAAAATTGTGGGGTACAATTCAGGGTTAGGTATACAAATATTCATTGTGCAGGTACCCTTATTGATTAGGTGTGCTCCCGCTTTCCCAGACAAATATCGACTACTGTCAGTCCCAGCCCCCCACCCCCCATTTGCATGTTATTTGACATCCATACATCTTATTTTGCCTCTTTAATTTTTCTAATTAGGCTATTCGATTTATTTACTTTTGAGAATTGTTTATACATTCTGCATATAAGTCCTCTATCAGATGTTTGATTTACAAGTATTTTTTTCCCCAGACTGTAGTTTGTCTTTTTATTTTGGAAACTTTTTCTACGCAATGAACTGGGACAATTACAGGGTTCACCTCATTTGTTTCTCATTTCTCAGAGATCATTGTCCTTTTTTGTCTGAAATCTAATTTTTTCAAGGCTATCGCTTCATTTATTTGCTTTAAGTGGTGGGGAGGAATGTTAATCCAGTCCCAGTTAATCCATCTTGGATGGAAATGGAAGTCCCTGTAAGCAGTATCTTTGAAATATATGAGGGAGCCTCTAGGAAGATCTTCTGATTGACAAGAAGTGTAACCATTTCAAGTGTGTAGATTTTGCAAGAATGTAAAATTGTTTAACCTGGTAACTCTCTGAGACAGGAGAAATTTTATATCATTACATAGTTAATACCCTATACACAACCATTATCTGGGAAGTAATGTTAGTGTCTCCTCTAACATTTATTGAGCTTACTCTTTGCTAAGCATTGTTTTAAGTGCTTTACATATATCAACATATTTCATCCTCACAAAAACTATATGACTAAGGATAGTTGTAATCTCCATTTTACGGATGGGTTTACTAAAGCATGAGGGGTTTAAATATAAAATCTCTAGATAGTAAGTGGCCTGGCTCTGGTACCAAAGCCCTTACCACCCTCCTATAATACCTCTAACCTATGTGGGGAGATTCTTCTGAGTGAGTTTTATGTTCACAGATAGTAGAGGACATAGAAAACCTGCATGCATTCTAGCATGTTGGACTTGCACCCTGGAAAATATAAAAACAGGAAGATTTTTGTCTTTTTCATGTGAAACCTCTTAGGATGGCAGCAAATTTGTAAACTTAAACCTGAAGGCACTGCTTTATTTGGGTTGGGTTGTTTTCTGGTGCATGTTTTACAACCCTGTCTGGTGAACTTATTTGGAAATTAAACTGAGTTTAATTTCTGTGGAAAAACAGAAGAGAGAGTAATGCTTAGCTTAGCATGGCCTGGAGGGAAACCTAATTTTCATTGTCTTGAATTCACCTGTTTCGTCATCCTCTGACAGCAAAATCAAAGAGATAATAGTAATAGTAGTGAGGGGGTGAGTTACTCCATTTATTGGTCCTCATGGGGGTCAGAAAGGATAAGTATAACTGGGAAGATGGTCCATGAAGGTGTTGGGGGAAGTGGGATTTTTCTTGACTTCACTGATTTCCCAAAAACAGCACAGCAGTATCCAATGGTTGACCATAGGCTCAAGTTGAACACATACATTAACAGGAAAATAGGGTAATGTCTGGCTTCCAAGGGAGGGTAAGCTTACAGCTCCTCTCTGGACTGTCTTTCTTCCTTTAATGCTCTGCCTAAGTTCACAGATGAATGTCTGACCTGGATTGGCCAAATTCCAGGACATAGTCTCAGTCCTAGGGGGTTGGAATTTATGAGTTTAAACTTTGACTGAACTACATGGACACCCTTTTTTCATATATTCAGGGAAGAAGAGAGGGTAGGGATTGCTCCCATGGGAAAGAGGAACCAACCAGATCCATTTCACCTTGACTGTCTACCCTGTACTCTCTTGCCTTCCCTCTGTCACCACTGACCCAACACATATACTTGCCAGCCATGCTTATTTGCAGGGTTAAATAAATGAGACTGGGTTGGAGATATTCTTTCCTAAAAGAAAGGAAGGCCATCTTTTTCTTTCTTTCTTTGGTCTTTCTTTGAGATCTTTCTCCCCTCATCATTAGCATAAGCCGACCTGGGGCTGCCTTAAAGTGGAGTTGCACAGATTCTTAAGGCCTGGGTGTTCTGATAAACCAACTGTGTCTTAGACTTAAGAAGGGTGTCTCTTTTTTATTCTTTCTTCAACTCTTAACTAAAAGAGTCTTCCATGAGTTTCAACTGAGTTCATTAAAATTCTACATGGCCCCAATCATAAATGCGTCTTTACTTTGTTTTCTTCTGGTTGCATATATTTCCCTCTAAGATTTTGCAGTTAGAGGTGGCAGTTCGAGGGAGAGATTTAGATGTTTGGGATTTGGTATTTTGTCTTTCTCTTTCTGCTGTATTTTGACATGATTTCAATTTACTGCTACAATGACTTTTTCTTGGTGACACAGCTTCCCAGGGGTCTCAGAGCTACACAGTGAAAACAAAGACTGGTCCAGCTCAGGATCTCTGAAAGCTTTTACTGGTCTGTGAGAAGGGCATCATAGAAGTGAGCAAAATGTCTGAAGGCCAGCTTGGTGAAGTAAGCTTTGTCAGAAGTTCATACAGATTATACCTAGCTCAATATTGTACAATGACCCCTTATGTAACCAACACATTTTACTGTAAAAACCTATATCCCTTGACCTACTAGGAGGTGGAACTGTTCAACTGTTCAGTGCTCAAGGGAGATGTTCTGGTCCATGATCTTGTGGGTTCTTGAAATGTCTTGGACATTTCTCTTGGGTCACAATATTACTCATTTGTGGGTACCCGGACTATTTTTTAGAAATTTTTTCACAATAGGTTAATGGATATGGGAAAGTAAGGAATCTTAGTAGTGACTACTTGATTTGGAGGTCATATTTTTTAATAACCAGCCAAACCTTGGACCAATAGAGGTATTGTGCTTAGTCAGAACTTAGTGGTCCATAGACGGTTTTGTTTTCAAATTCTTTAATTAACACCATTTTAAAATCAGCATATTTTTATCCTTAAAAAAATATAAAATAGAGGTCATGCTGGGCTTATGTTTTTGCATTACAATGATTGGCTGGAGCTAAGCAGTACAGTACCCTCTCTCTCTTTTTTTTTTTTGAGTTGGAGTCTCACTCTGTTGCCTAGGCTGGAGTGCAGTGGCACACTCATGGCCACCCCAGCATCAACCTGCTGGGCTCCAGCGATCCTTCTGCCTCAGCCTTCCAAGTACTGGAACTATAGGCGCGCACTACCACGCCCAGCTAATTTTTTATTTACTGTAGAGACAAGGTCTTGCCAGGTTGCCTGGGCTGGTTTCGAACCCACGGGCTCAGGCAATCCACTCGCCTCGGCCTCCCAAAGTGTTGGGATTACAGGCTGAATCACCAGGCCCGACCATAGTTCTCTTTAGATGGGGTTTATGTTCTTTAATTTGACACAGTATTCATTACCTTCTAATGAATCTAACAAATATAATATTAGGTTAATATTGAAGATAGTCTAGGAATTTTGTCTTCTTAAAGGCAGTAGCAATTGACGGCCCTTTCTAAGGGTATCAGTTGCTACTCACCCAGCTCAGCTGGTGGACCTCTTGCAGCCCCTATTCCACCAATTCCCCAGTCACAAATAGAACTACTACATGAAAAAGGAAGAGCCTATTATAGAGTGATAAAAACACTGCCTAGGAAAACAAAGAAAAAGTGAGCAAAGGTCAGAGCAAGCTGATGGCAGATTGTACCCCTCAAGGCTGATGCCCCGTAGAGTTCCTCTCAGTTATGTTGAGTCTACCTAATTTGAGTCAACCTCTGTGTGAGCCTTGCAGCTCCTTTTTGGAGGAGGCTCTGTGGGAGAACGGCCAGAACATTTGCTGCTCCATTTTCAGGAATGTGTGGCATCTTTTTTCAAAGCAAGTCCTCCAGCTCCACTTCTCTTTAAAATTAAAAGAATACATTTTATTTTTTTTCATTAAAAAAGTAATGCATGCTCACTAGAAAATTGAGAAATACATAAAAGTAAAAGGAAATTTAAAAATTACCTAGACTTGCTATCATTGTTAATGATTTGGGGCAATTTTCTTCCAGCCATTTTGTTGTATGTGTATGTGCACACACACATGCATTTATACAAACACTCTGCAACTGATGATGGAGATGCCGATAAACCCATTGTAAACTGAAAATATTATAAGTTGAAATGGATTAAATATACCTTGGCTACCAGACATTGTAACTTAGCCCAGTCTACCTTAAATGTGCTCAGAACAATCATATAACACAATGCCTATTTTATAACAGTTTAACATGAAATTTACTGAATACCATACATTGTAAAGCATCAGTTGTTCATCCCGTGATCGCATGGCTGAGAAGGAGCTATGGCTCACTGCTGCTGCCCAGTGAGTGTCGTACTGCGTAAGTTTAGCCTGTGTAAAAATAAAAATGCAAAATTCAAAGTACCATGTCTACTGAATGTTATTGCTTTCTGAACATTGGGAAAAGGTCATTAAGTCAAACTTTATGACTGTAACTCAAATGCACAAGTCAGGGACCATCGGTATCTACATGTTCATATGCATATTTATATATATATAAGCATAAATGCAAATGACTTATGATATTTGTAATATTACATATGCTGATTATTTTCTGAACATAAGAGTAATAATATATGCTCAATGTAAGAAATTAGAAGTTATAGAAAATACATAGAAATATGAAAAAATTACTATAAATCAGAGTCCTACCATCTAATGATAACATAATTGATTTAATGATACAGTTACTCTTTTATTTACACATTTTATACACATACACATACACATGCATACACACTCCAGACTTTCAAGCATAGTATATTCCAGAATAATCACAGTCCTGAATGGAAGATAAATGAAAAGGAGGCTTGTGACAAACACAACTACAGCTAAGTAGTTTATTTATCTACATTAAAAAATGATTCAGATCATTCAGTGCAATTTTTAAATAACCAGAAAATGACTGAGAACCCTTACATGACCCTTATATTGTTCTCTAAAATTGAAATTTTAAGGACAGCATAAGCTCTGATTTGGTGGATCTCTGGGCATAATATCACCATACTCCTCACCAGTCTCCTTGCCTTCAGTATGAGTTGCATCAGATCCGTGCTCTATAGGAGACCTCTAGTCATCCTCTGAAGTATAAACCTGATCTTGCTCTCACACTTCCATGGTTCCTCAATAGCTTCTCCTTGTCCTTAGGATGAAGGTACACTTCACAATGGGGCACACAGCAGTTTCAGTCTCATAAGGGATGGTGTGAGGATTAAATTAGTTAATGTGTGCAAAGTGCTTTGGAATAGTGCCCAGGGCATAGCAAGCATTGAATGAATGTCAGCTATCATTGTACCTCTCTTCTACCATCTGCTTTCTTTCAACATGTAGCCCCAGATTTGTATCATTAAGGCCCAGTTCCCAAGAAGAGAAAATAATTTCTCCCTTTAACTTTCAGTTTGGAAATGAAAGAGAAGGACTACAGTGGGTCTCGTCTGAGTCATGCACCTACACTGGCAGCTGGGGTAGGTTGGAGTCTGTGTAAGGAATATAGTTGGTGACCAGGATGATGGAAGAGAAAGAGCTGGATATCCATGCATCATCCCTTCCCCTTTCCATCCTATCTTATTCTCTCCTGAAGAATTATCAGCTCCTGATTTGTAAAAGCCTTGTCTTCTCTTCTTGTAGTCTATCAAGAATGTCATGCAGTTTCTTAATCCTAGGGTTTTACTCACCTCTGCCAAGTCCTTAAGACAACATTCTCTTTTCCTCAGTCTGGGGTATTTTGCATAGGCCCCATGACAGATGTGTTAGTCCTGTAACTATTATGCCAAGCAAATAAACTTTAGTGTGTCATCAATAAACAACTTCATTTCTTCTTCCCATCTCCTACTTTTCAGGTTACTCTTAGAAAATAAGTCATTTGGTAACTTCTCAGCTTAATAATGAATAGTCCCAGTCTATTGTAATATTCATAACTTCCAAATTATTGTAAAACTAAAGCTTCTTCCAGATGCTGACTCAGACTTACCTGACTCTAGGCAGCAGCAGAAAGTGGGGGTTCTTCTCTATTCCTCCGGTGTAGCTACTTCTCTTCCCCTGTTCGCCAGTCTGCCTCTGGAGGCTACACAAGATGTAATATTGCAGCAGAGTAACTTCAAAAGCAAACATCAGCATCTGGTTATCTTTTATAAGCCAGACGCTAAAGAACCTTGCAAGAGTATAAAACACTTTCACTCTTCTTACTAATTATTTTTTTTGAAATGTAGTTATTTCTCATAGACATATGTTATTTATATTAATACATCATAGATTTACTGTTTTTAGTGTAAACTGTATTAAAAAATACATTCTTGTTTGTTTGTTTGTTTTTGATTCAGAGTTTCACTCTGTCGCCCAGGCTGGAGTGTAGTGGCACACTCATGGCTACTGCAGCCTTGACCTGCTAGGCTCTTTGAGGCCCTCATAATTTTTAAGAGTGGAAAGAGGTCTTGAGACAAAAAAGGCTTAAGAACCACTCTTAAGAGGCTTTGGGTCTCAGGATATGGGTGTACCAGCTTTCGACTTTACGACTGTAACTCAAATATGCAAATTTGTGCTTGTCTTCATTTCTCTGTAATGGCAGTCCTCTGCTGTTGTGAACTCTGAGATACTCAATCATTGGAGATATCTTTTAAATTCCTAGTCAAAGATACTTTATTGTCCTCAGGATATCAGATGGGAACTGGAGCCTGGGATTGAATGAGGGACCCTCTCTCTTTGTAGCCCGGTCTTGCTATCATTTCCATGCTACCATCACTGTTGTATGTTGGCATAGAACATTCATTAAGAATTTACTTCCCAGATACATAGGCAAGAATGTGGGCAGAAGTTTGTTCTATCCTCAGATCCTCCAATCTATCTGGATAATTCTGTTGTTCATTTCTCTCCTCCTCCTGTTCCTACCCGCCCACCCCATAGTGAGTGATCAGGGTGAGGATCTCTCAGAGATACATATCTCTTACTCCCTTTCTGTCTTCTTTGGTTCTTCCTGAGTTTCTTCCCTAGGCAGGAAGGTATTTATCTGTCTTGTATTTCAAGACATGCTCCTCTACCACATCCTATATGTTATCTACCCTGTGGCTTATTGTAAAAGTAAAAACTCAAGCTTTCTAAGCTTGGCTCATCTACACTCAAAGGTCAGCTTCCAATGTCAAAGAAAATACTTTTTCTTTCCACTATATGGTTCTTGGAATTGTGTGACAATTTTTGCACTGTGGGCTTGAAAAAAGTCTAATTTGAAAGTCAGGGTTGAACAAAGACTTTTCTTTCTGTGGTCTCTGTTTACCTTGTCCCTAAGGGCAGAGTAGGGGGAAACAACAACTGTTGTTGTTTGGAGTGGTGGAGAAAAGAGTAGAAGTAAAAGGAATGGGGGGAAAGACTACCATGGTTTAAAATCATTACTCTGTTGTAGGAGAACATCTTAATGTGATTCCACAGAATCCACTGTTATCATGTCATATTCACTGTCTTCTCTGGATTCCTGAGGTTAGACCTTAATAGCAGATGGTCTCTTATACTTTATCAATCCTTCGAGGACATCCTATTGTAAAGAGGCTGCTCAGTGTATGTGCTCACCTCACACTTCATTTTCTGAAAACCACCTACAATTCCAGGGGTAAATGAGTGCAACCATTTTTTAGTCTGTGATCTAAGCTTCTCTGACAATGGCTTATGGGACTAGGGACAGACACTTGACCCAAAATGTGGAAGATTGTGTTTTCCAAAGACAGCCATAGCACTAACTTTCATCAACATGCTTTTCTTATAGTGGAATATATTGCTACATTTCCTTCAAATAATAGAGTCTCTATCCTTTCTCCTTGAACCTGGACGAAATTTCTTGAACGTTTGACCCAGAGAGTACACTATGTGACTTCTGAGACTATGTCATATAAGGTGAAATAGCTTTTGTTTGGCTCTCTCTCTCTCAGTATCCCCTCCCACTTACCCCCTCTTCCTTTCTTTCTCTGGACACTTGCTCTTTGAACCCAGCTACCATGCTAGGAGAAGGCCCAGATCATGTGGAGAGGACTCAGGTAAACCCTTCAGATGATAGCCTTGTTGGGGGTCTCAATTTACATCTCACATTGACAGTTAGACATGTGAGTGAGGAAGCCTTTAGATGACTCTAACTCAGCTGCCATCTGACCTCACCCATATAAGGAACCCTGAGTGACAACTGCCTGGCTGAGCCCAGTCAATATCCAGAATCATGAGAGATAACAACAATAAATAATTTTTGTTGTTTTATGCTATTGTTTGGTTTTTTTTTAATGCAGTAATGAATAACTGATAGACAAAGTGAGTCATTATTGAGATTTTTCAGATCTTCTCCCAACAATTTTGGTTTGAGGCACAGAGGTAGTATGTAAACAAGCCATAGGAGCTGGACACAGAAGATTATACAGACTTAATTGTTGAGGATGTCATTTCAGCAAGATATGAACATGTGTGAAAGGAACCATACACAAGAAAAATGGAAAGTTGCAGAGAGAAGGAAATGAGCAAGCATGATATCTAGAGAGAGGGAGAAATAATTGCAGTGGTGTTGGATGACTTTCTACATCTTAGCGTTTGTGAGGCCTGGCTATATGTCAGGACTTACGTCCTCTGAGATGCGTTTATATCACATAATAATAATTGTGAGGCCTGGTTATACTTTCAGGCCTTATGTCCTATGAGATGCTTTTATATCCCATAAGTAATAATAATGATAATGATTATGATTGTGTTCTCATTTTTTACCTCAAATAATTTTAGTGAGTTTTTGTTTCTTGCAACCAAATCATGTCCACTACCAATCTGAAATAGAAATTGGCACATTGCAGGCTTAATATACAATAAGTCATCTGCAGAAAAGTTTTACCTGCTTTTAAAAAGAAGAACCACTTTGATGGTTTTACTAAGGTGATAGAGGTTATCTTTGTCTGCAAATTCCCACTCTTTAGCTTTAAACACAACATGATGCCCTGGTTGCATTAACTTAAACATCACAAGATCTATACATTTAGAAAAGGAGACTTCATTTCTTATAAAAGGGTTACAGCCTGCAAGGTGGCCATCTTGCAGGCTGGGAGTGTGCTTCCAACAAAGACCAGAGACAGGCACATCAAAGAAAGAGGGGTTGGGGCAGAAGCTTTATGTTGAAGGAGTTGGATAGACATACGTATTCTACTGGTTACAGAAAGAGTCATAAATATTTATGAGGAGGATCCTGATGCATACATATTGAACAAATTTGCATGCAACATATGATGCATGTTCACTTTGGGGTGGAGATTTAACAATTAAATGTATTACAGTTAGGCCTTATATGTAAAAAAAAAAATCTTTTCAGGACACAAAGGCACACAAGTGGGCAGCTTATATAAACTAGGCATAACCAGCCCATGGTTGGTGGTCTTCTTATCAAGAGGAAGTTATTGAAATCAGTCTCTTGTTTAATCAAAGCTGTGGTTATGGGATGGGAATGTTAAGATGGGCAGGGTCAAGAAAGCAGGATGAGTACTCATAGGCTCTTTTACCTATTAGCCCCAATACAATTTGAGTATTTATCGTTTTGTGATAATTAAATGATAAAACAGAAAACACAGGAAGGATTTTAAGTCTATCTATCTAATTCCTTAGTGGCTACAGATGAGGAAACCAAGGCCCAGGGATGACACTGGTTTACACATCCTTGAGATAAACGTTACCAATTCTCTTATTCTGGAACTTTTAAGGAATTGCTTTTCCAACCTCTGCTGCCAAACCTTTTCTAGTTTTCTCATTCCTGACATTTGTAACCCAAGCAGTTGAGGGTTATAGGTCTTTGATTCTTGAAGGAAAATCTTTCTTGCCTCCTCCACTAGAGGTTTTGAGCTGCATTCTTATGATTAGTGAGGAAAAGGAAGAAAATTAATGTCCAAAATGATACTGCAGGCAAAAAGTTGTCCAAGACTCCTACCATCTCAGCTTCTAGCATGAATTTTTTTTGTCCTTGGCTTGTTAATGATGGTATATTAAAGCCTCATATATTTATACCTCGCCAATTTGGAATTAGCAACAATATGTCAGGTTCTGAATTAAGGTTTACCTTTGAGGATCAAAGAGAAAAAGTTGAACAAATTGTTAGAGTTAAGAACATTTAAAGGGGAATGTTTTAGTCTATTTTTTTAAAAAGTCCCTTAAGGTGTTTTAGAAGCACCATTTAAAGCATATTCAGAATTCTCTTACCCATACCTCTTGACCATCTTAATTTTAATTATATGTCATTTTTACCTTTTGTCATAGCTTGAATGTCTGACCCCTTTAAATCTCATGTTGAAATGTAACCCCAATGTTTACATCACATAATAATAATTGCGAGGCCTCGTGCTGGGATTACAAGAGTGAGCCACTGCACTCAGCCTAGTAAACAGCTTTGTAAGTTTGTCCAAGGTCACATTGGGCCTTGTGATAGGTATTTGGGTCATGAAATCCTATCTCTCATGAATAGCTTGGTGTTCTTACCACAGTAATGAGTGAGTTTCTGCACTATTAGTTTAGGCGAGAACTGAGGCTGGCACCTTCTCCCATTTTTCTTGCTCTCCATTCTTGCTGTGTGACATGCCATCTTCCCTTGCCATCTGCCACAAGTTAAAGTTTCCTAAGGCCTCACCAGAAGTCAAGCAGATACCTGTGCCATGCAGAACCATAAGCCAAATAAACCTCTTTTCTTTATAAATTATCCAGCCTTGAGTATTCCTTTAAAACAATGCAAAACAGACTGATACATCTGTCCAATAAGGAAGGTCTCCTGAGAGTTTCTAATTTAGTCATTGTGTGTGTGTGTGTGTGTGTGTGTGTGTGTATACATTATAATTAAATGACATTTCTCTTAAAAAAAATCTTCATTTCAGAATTTTGTTTTCCTTTGGGTTTTATTTCTATAATGGATATAGATTAATGATGTTTTCCTGTACTTATAATATGTGTATATCTACTTGCTATGAGTCATCTCGGGCTAGAGACACTACAACTTAGAAGCAATTGTGCTGAAATACTGATTGCTGTAATTGAGTAAATACATTTCAGAATCTGTGTTATGTTATAAGGTACAAAAATAATAAACAGAGTTTAAAATTTTTTTTAAATTTTTGTAGAGGATGAGGTCTTGCTATGTTGTCCAGGTTGACCTCTAACTCCTGTGCTCAAGAAATCCTCCCTATGTTTGTCCTTCTTTGTGGCTG
>CAUYQG010164217.1:0-32064 GCA_963574415.1 Tarsius wallacei
TTTATAATCCATACTTGCTACATAATTTAAGAGATGCATGCATTAACATTACTAGTTTATGTTTTTGGACACATGTTATATACAGATATAATTTTTTGGCTGAGTATGGTGGTGCATTCCTGTAGTCCCAGCTACTTGGGAAGATCCCTTGAGCCAGGAGTAAGTTCATTCTGGGCAACATGGTGAGACCCTCTCTCTAGAAAACATAAATAAAATTTTAAAAATAAATAGATAATATGTACCAAGTAAGACAACTGAAATCTAGCACCAAAACTGGTCCTAGAGACCCCCTGTTGTGCCAGATGCTAACTCTTTGGTTGTTGGATTGTGGGGAGGTCAGAGATGTCTCTGAGGGAAGAACCAGCATGCCTTAAGGAATGGTGAACAGACGGGGACAGGGACTTGGGACAGTGGCAATATTTTAGGAATAGTTAAGGCTGAATAAATACATACTGTTTTTTGTCTTATCTGATGAGATGGTCAGGGGCTTGAGAGGATCAAGTTTGGAGAATTGAGGACAAGGAGGCTTTAGGGACTGGTGTTGGACCATTGAAAATTGGCCCAAAGTGTGAAAATATCTGTGTCTATGTGAATCCTCATTGAGATTTCATTATTGTAGAAGAGATTCTTCATATGCAAGAGAACAAAATGGTTTCTTCTCTGCGAGTCAGTCATCCCCCTTCCCCAGCCGGCCTATTGGTTTGTGGGGATAACAGCTCTGATGACTAGAATGGAGGTCATGCTTGGACTCAAAGCCTAATTGTCCTTCCACCAAGACTCATCTATATATACAAGCGACCAGCATTGTACTTCTAGGGGACCTGGTCTACTGCCTTGTAGCAGGAACATTATTTTGGGTTGAAAATGCTCTCTCATCATGGAGGGTCACTGACTTATTATTGGGATAGTCTTTCTGGATTTGGATTTGCTTTCTCTGCTTACATGCCTTTAAAGCATCACCAAGATTCTATATATGGCCTCCAAACAATGAACTCATTGCATGACAAGACAGGTAAGGCAATAGGCTAACAACTCACTGGCTTTACTGTGTAAATATCCAATCACTGTGATGAAGCTAGGCTTCATTGGAGTGACCTATTGAAAACTTAGCCCCAGTGCCATATGGGAAATAGTAGGTGTGATATGGGGTGCTATGTGGTAGGACATGGAACCTGAGAAGAACCAGTGACCAATATGTTGGATATTCCTTTCAGAACCAGGATGCAACCCAGGAAGCTAGGGATGAAGGGACATCTTTCAATTAGACCTACTTTCTCACTCTCAGAAGTGTTACTTTAACTCTTTAAAATTGTTCCTTTAACTCTGTTAGCCTGAAGAATTCAGTCCTCAGTGGAGGAATGCTTCATTCAAGGGTTTAAAAAAGTTAGGTTTGATTGGATTGGGAGCCGAGATTGCTACTTGGATATTTTGTACTCTTTATGCAGTCAGGGCAAATGTTCTTGCCAAACTGAGGTGTTGGCTGAAAGCCACAAGAACTTGGAGCAAGCAGAGAAAGTATGTATCTTACATGTCAGCAGCAGTATCTTACATGTCTTGTGAGTTCTTGCAGGATGGAGGACAGTAGCCTGTCCCAGGATTTCCTCATCTGCTGCTAAGTATCCTATTTATCTCACATTTCCTTTAAAAATAAGAACTATAATAAAACATTTTTCTTTCTTCAAGGGATGTATAATGTTATCTAGTTAGTAGTTGAATTTACCATGTAGTCCATAGGCTGTAGAATACCAAGATGGAATTCTCTGAAATATGTCTCATGATGTAACTGAGGAGGAATGGACATGAGGCAGAGCTCACAAACTTGAAGGACCATGTCTCACCTCTGTATGCAGTGGCTGGAAATGATTTGGTTATCTCCCATTGCCATTGGGTAGAGATTGCTTGGACCATGTGTCTGAGTATAGTTGTTGCGTATTTTTTTTTAATGTAGAAAAAGAAAGTTATGTATGTGAGTGTGTGTGTGAGTTTGAGTATGAGTGTATGTGTGTGTGTGTGTGTGTGTGTGTGTGTGTGTGTTCTGGGCAGCCAGAGGGCAGTGGTAACAGACTACTTTGGCAGTGGCTGTATGGCTAAGTATGATTTCTTCTTTCTTGGAGAGATTATTATATACAGACATAGGCATGAGGAGGCCACATCTGTGCTATGTGACTCCATCTTCCTGGCCATAGCCGCTTGTCTGGCAGTTGCCACCTGACTATGTTCTGCATTTTGATGATTAACATTTGGAATAGTGAGGTAGAGCCAGGAGAAGCCATTTGATCCAGGTCACTAGCAACAAATTCAAGAATGAAACATCTGTAAATCCCAGTGCTTCTCCATTTCTTGTCCTTTTGAGCCTTCACCCTTCACTCCTTCCTTGGATATCATGAAATGCTCTAGAATCCTTTCAACGATCTTTCCTTTTTGCCTAAGTTAAGCAGAGTTGTTTTCTATTTCTTGGAAACTGTGAACAAAAGTCCTCTCAAAAGGAATTTGTAGAAGAGAGACTTTATTCCAGTAAACCGTTTTCAAACCAGGGGGATGCAACCACTGATGTTTAAAAAAAAGTGTTACAGAGAAGAAAGAGAGTATTTGGGTTTAATAGCAAAGTTCCTGCCCAGCTTCCCAATCAAGTCTGTTTATGCAATACCAAGGATTCAAACTTGCTAAGTTCTGATTGTTCAACACAGCTGAGTTCTGATTGGCCAATACAGGCAAGCTCTGGTTGGCTGGTTCAGCTGAGCTCTAAAAGTTCCAAACTCATAGATAGATTTTTCAGGGAACTCAAAGAACAGTGTGGCTCTAGTTAGCAAATGGCCACTGGGTTCTATTTTAAATGTAGGCCCGGTTAACTACTTGGGATCTGTACTGAAGGATTGGCTCTATTGGGTTCACATTTGTTCACAAACCAAAGAACATTTATTAACAAATATAGCAATCAAAGACTACTTATGGATACAGTGATCCTAGATGTGGTTCCTTAATTTTAACTAAAATTAGTGAAGAGGAAGCTACAAGAACAGAAGCCCAAGTTAATCTCTTCCTTCATGAGTTCTCCCCTTTCCCTTAACTCTTTGATGAAAAAAACACACAAAAAAACCCTCAGCATTACTGGAATAATTGTATTTTTCTAAAGTTAAAATTAGGATCAATAGAGGATGGCATGTGGAGGGAAGAAAGCCAGCCATTTGGAATGATCAATTCTTTACAGGTAGCCGAGGGTTGCCAGGCTAGTCAGAAAACTGGGTCAGGAAGTGAAGACACATGGACTGGAGTAATGGCAAGCAGAGGGTCACACAGAAGCTGGTGGAGTCTTCTGGTGCCAGTATCCTCACTCTGGGCATCTTATCAACCTCTCTGTCACTGCGACGGGGATGGATGTTCTGGAGTCAGTGATACAGACCAGAGAGAAGCTTGCCAAAGAAGCAAAATTACATATTGGAGACTTGAGGTATATTATTCAATAATGTCACTTGTCCTCTTTTCTTTATTTCCAGGCCTTTCCAGCTTTCGTCCCATTGAAATTTAATATCCTTGATTATATATCAATACAGTGGTTCTCAAACTTTAGTATTCCTAACAATTACCAGGGAGTTGAGGAGTGGGGAGAGAAGGCTTCTTAAAATGCATGCTGAGCCAGGAAACTCTGTTTTTAATATGAATCAGGAGTTTCAAATGCATTTAGTCATTGGTTGAGTGACCATATAACTTATTTTCAAAAGTAGGACACATGAGAAGGTGAGGAAGGTTGCTACTAACAATTACTATGAGATGATAAGTGCAAACAAGCTCTGTCCCAGGCACACCCTGACATAAAGTCACCAACAGTCGTCGGTCACATTTGAGAAACACTGCCAAGTGAAACTAACTTTCAGCTATTGTAACTCAGACTAGTCACATTTCCACTGATGGTGCATAAAAGACCATGTGACAAAGAAGAGATTTTAGGCCTCAAGAAAAAATAGGTGTAAGTCCAATTTTTTTTTCTTCAAGTAAGGGGCTGCCTGCTGTGCTCCAGAAAACACTCATCAACTGGGGAAGCCTGTTTGGTCAAGTAATTTCTAAGATTATTCAATAACTTTTATTTTTTATTATTTTATTTTAGATTCAAAGGGTATGTATGTGGGTTTATTACATAAGTGTTTCATGATGGTGAGGTTTGGTCTTCTATTGAGCCCATCACCCAAATGGTGAGCATGATACCCAGTGGGCAGTTTTTTTGACTCTTGCCCCTTTTAGGAGTCCCCTGTGTCTGTTGTTCTTGTCCTTAGGCCTGTGTATACCTAGTGTGTAGCTACCACTTATAAGTGAGAACATGTAATGTTTGATTTTCTGTTTCTGTGTTAATTCACTTAGAATTATGGCCTCCAGTTGCATCCATGTTGCTGCAAAGGACATGGTTACATTCTTCCTTATGGCTGCATAGTAGTCCATGGTGTATATATTCCACATTTTCTATATCCATTCCACTGTTGATGGGTACCTCAGTTGGTTCCATGTTTTTTGCTATTGTGAATTGTGCTGCAATAAACATATAAGTGCAGGTATCTTTTTGGTAGGATGATGTATACGCTTTTTGGGTATATACCAGTAGTGGGCTTGCTGGGTCAAATGGTATAATTATTTTTAGTTCTTTGAGAAATATGATTGTTCAAGTGCTTTCAAAACCACCTACATAAAATTAATAGAGGGCCACAGGGTAAAAGCTGTAGAAGAGACCTGAGCCCTGAAAAGGTGCAACTCTGGTTAGAAATGAACAAATCTGTTGTTTCTAAGTTTGCTTTCACTTCAATAGTGAGCCATTGAGTATCTTCATGTCCTGAAGCCTGAGGGGATTGGGAGAGAGCTGGCCTCAAGGCCGATAAACATATTTTCCCTTAAACAATGAATATAAGGTTGCACAAATCTCCTTGATAGCATCCTAAAATTTGATTGACGGAAGGGCATGAGCAGCTCTACTCTCCAGGGACCCCACCTCCTTATAAGTTGCCCAGGGGTCAGTAGTCCATGGCCAAGGACCTTGCTCTATGGATAGCCTCTCTATCCTAAAACCTGAGAAAGGTGTTTGAGATGTTTTTCAGACTTTGCACTCTGATGAACCCAAGTCCCCACTCGGACCTGGGACACATACCAAACAGCTGGCTCCATGGGCCTTGTAGTCAACCCCTGAAACTGGCTCTGTGGCATGAAGACAGTTTCAATGACCCCCCATGATTTTGTCCCCAATCAATCAGAAGCGTCCATTCCCTAGTCCCCTGCCCAGCAAATTATTCCTTTAAAAACCCTAGCCTAAGACTTTCAGGGAGGTTGATTTTAGAAGCATCTCTCATCCTCCTTGCTCAGCTGCTTTGCAATATTAAGTATTCTATCTGTAACAGCTGCATCAGTCTCAGTCTCAGTTTTTTCCAGGTAGTGAACACAAGAACCCAGTCAGACTGTAAAACTTTTAATTCACAGCATTATTTCCTTCCTTCTTTTTTCCTTCCCTCTTGTTATCCCCTCTTCCCTCTTTCCTTCCCTCACTCACTCCTTTATTCAATTTTCATTGTGTAATCCAGAAAACTGTGAAAGCAGAGACTGAGGGAACACAGTCATGGACCCTCATTCCTCTCTCCAAACATTTGGAGGCAACAAAGCTCCTGCACCTATGTGATAGCCACTGATCTGGATAGATGTTTGGCTAAGTATCATTAAAAATAAGACAGAACCAAAAAGAAACCATGTGTTCTATGTTAATGCTAGTTTTGTGACTCCAGTAGAAACACTTTAACCTTGGATGCTTAAAGGACTATACTCGAAAGTTTTGTTGTTGTTGTTTTTTTGAGTTGGAGTCTCACTCTGTCGCTGGAGTGCAGTGGCAATGCTCACAGCCACCCCAGTGTCATCCTGCTGGGCTCAGGTGATCCCTCCGCCTCAGCCTTCCAAGTAGCCGGACCTACAGGTGCATACTACCATGCCCAGCTAATTTTTTTATTTATTGTAGAGATGAGGTCTCGCCAAGTTGCCTAGGCTGTTCTCAAACTCCTGGACTCAGGCAATCCCCCTCACCTCCCTCCCAAAGTGTTGGGGGTCACAGCCTGGAGTCACCATGCCTGGCCTCAAAGTATTTTTAAATGATAGTTAGATGTGAATATTAAATGACATCTCTCTTTTTTTAGGGGGTGGAGTATTGGTCAGTGCCTCACTCTATTGCCCAGCTGGAGTACAGTGGCATGCTCATGGCTACTGCAGTCTTAACCTGTTGGGCTCAGGTGATCCTTTCACCTCAGCTTTCCAAGTAGCTGGGGGTACAGGCATGTGCCACCATGCCTGGCTTATTTTTTGATTGATTGTAGAGATGAGGTCTCGTCATGTTACCCAGGCTGGTCTCAAATCCCTGGGCTCAGGCAATCCTCTTGCCTCCACCTCCCAAAGTGCTGGGATTACAGACATTAGCCACTGCGCCAGCAAATGACATCTCTTCTGTCTGGTCTGATTGTCAACATGTTTAGAATCACTCTTGTATATGAAGGTAAGGTTTAGCTTTGTTCTTTTCCAGTTCATTTTGGGATTGCATTCTAGAGAACGGATCAAATGTATCAGAAAAGTGGGCACCTACCAGGGAGGAGGAAGGCATTAACTATTTCAGGCCATTAATAAGAAGAAATGGTATTTGCTGCAGAAATAAATTAGCAAATTACATTTATGGTGACATGGAAGAATTAATGTTCCTTTAAAATTATCTGACTCTTTAAATTATTTGCCACAGAGAAAATGATCCTCCTCCCCAGATTTTTACAGTGAAGAGTTCTAGTGAGCTTGGAAGAACTTTATGATATTTACTTTTCTCCTTTATCAAACAGAATAGGAAACTACTCAGGAAGGTAATATCATCATTCTTTGATTTGTTGATCGTATGCCATCTTACAGATGTTTTTAAGGACTTGGAACAACATGAAGCCCTTTAATGGAGAGACACATATTTTTAACCAAGTTATTATTTTTTCTTTGATCTTTTATCTTTCATGTGTTACTCACTGTAAAGACAAGTTAAACATCATAAGTTGAAACTCTTCATTTAGATTTAGTTCTCCATAAGAAATTCAACAAGAAGGAAAAGTCAACTCTAAATAAGACTTCCTTATGTATAGGCCATACTACAGTGGGTGTATTTTCCATACAATAAATGTCACTTTTAGCTTTTGTTAACCCACATTATGCCAGGAAATTTCCTAATGATTCGTTTGTTTGTTTGTTTTCATTTCTGTAAATCTATTACTGTGAAACTTGTTCCTTCCTGACTTCCTGCTATGTTTCTTTGCTATTGCATTATTGGTACTTACTGTGTCACAATAATCTGTCTTTATAAATTAATTTTGTCTTTTTCTTCTTAATTTTTTTCAATTCTCTTGATTTTTTCAACTAACACTAACATTTTTTATTAGTAATTCCTTTCTGAAGAGGCATTCATGCTGTTGCAAAATTCAATTAAAATTATTTCCTTCCTTAATGCATTAAACCTGTAATTGTTGCTAGATTATGGTATTTCCTATTATTAAATCAATAAGGGAGAATGAAAACATTGTTACATTGATCTATATGATTTCCTCTTTTTTCCTATTTTTTTAGCAGCTAATTGAAAATTCTTTCCTAGTTTTTAGCAGCTAATAAAAAATAATTATTTTATCATCTTTGGGATACCTCAGATATAAAAGCATGTTCTTCTAGCTCCCCTATATAAAGTTATTCTATGGTTTTTTAATATATACACTTACATATTGCACATTTGTCATATGTGTCCCCTCTGTGTCCATTCATTCAGCCAGACACGTATTGAGTGCCTGTCGTGTATTGGACACTTTGTTAAGTTTATACATTGTTATTTCTCTCAAATTGAAAATTTAAATTCCCTTTTAACCCCGTTCACAAAAAATACATTAAAACTCACTCTCTTACTTTGATTTGAACTTTATCTCTTGCATAGTTAATTTAGCAGTAGTGTGTTTATGGACCTAAAAGACCTGACTAATAGTTAAACGCTTATAGTCATAAACACTAATAGTTCTAATAATTCTAAACTATCCAGTGAAATTATTTATTTATTTATTTATTTTTGGTGCATGTATAACATTTCATTGAGATCTGTTAAGAAACTACAGAAAACATGACTACCTTTATTGAAAGCAATTTTGCTTGAGACAGCAAACTAAACACAAGTGAATGTATGCAGTAACTTAGTATCATTTAGTCATGCACCTTCTTGGTCAACTCATTAATTTCATATAGCAAACACAAAAAAGCTAGACACATGAAAAATTATTGCCAGTGGTGTTAAAATTATCTCATTCACTGAAAAATGAACTCTTTTCAAATGAAGTTTTGTTTTTACATCTTTATAGATTATTCTATGTGGAAAAAAATCAGGAGAAATCAGAAATACACTAAAAAGGGAAATTTTGCTCGGATGATTTAATGAGTTGGAAGCCATTGCTATTAGCCAACTCTGTTCAGCCAGGATCGGCAGAGAAGAAGTAACTAGCACAGATACTCAATGGACTGGCATCCTGGAGAAGCTGCTAGAGAGATTTTTGGTTTTGGTCTCTGCTGTCCTCAGTCCACACATTTTGCCCAACCAATTGAAACCCAGGTCTAGGAAGCAGTTTATGACTCCTACGAGGGGGAAGCCCAAAAAATCCACAATTATTTTTCAGAGGGTAGTGTAGTCCAGGCTTCTCCTGCTAAGTAAGTATTCTAGGAACCCACTGATGTCTGTGGACCACCTAGTGTTGTTGGGAGAGGCTGTGTCTGGCTTCAGTGAATTTTTTTTGGAGATTCTTTCAACATGTTTGCCCATTTCATGATGGGTAATTTACAAGCATACCTGCCCACACCATACTGAGTGTTCAGCAGCTTTTGACCAAAAATATCATGATCCCTGTGCCCCACCCTCCCTATTCACCCAATCTTGCCCCAAATAATTTTTGTTGTTGTTGTTTCCCTGGATGAAAAGAGTCCTCAAAAGGAAGCATTTTGGCTAGGCTCGGGGTGGCTCAGGCTGTAATCCCAGCACTTTGGGATTACAGCCTGCACCCGCAGGTTTGAGACCAGCCTGAGCAACTTGGCGAGACCTCATCTCTACAACAAATTAAAAAAATTAGCTGGGCATGGTAGCACTCACCTGTAGTTCCAGCTACCTGGAAGGCTGAGGCGGAAGGATTGTCTGAGCCCACTAAGTTGATGCTGAGGTGGCTGTGAGCATGCCATTGCACTCCAACCTGAGTGAGTGACAGAGTGAGACTCCAACACACACACACACACACACACACACACACACACACACACACACACGGAAGCGTTGTGTTGATGTGGAAGAGACGAAACAAAAAACAGCCGAAACATTAAAAGGCATCAAGACTGATGAGTCCAAAAACTGTTTTGAGCAGTGGAAAAAGCATCTTGAGAGGTGTATTACGTCAAACAGTGAGTACTTTGAAGGTGACTGAAGTCTAAACATGTAAGAACAAATAAGCAGTTTTCATAAATAAATTCTGGGTTTTTGGGGGTACCCTCTTGTATGTTTAAAAGCGTCATTTGTTGGTACCCCCGAGAGGTTAGTGTGCACAGGAGCAACATTACTGCCCTTTGGTGACCAGAAGATGAACTGATCTGGTGAGATATGAGCTGAATGTCAAAGGAAGGTTGTCAATTAATAATGGATGCTGACCTAAAATGTCAAATGGACTTGGGAGCCGAAGCCTCCATTTAGACCTCACACACAAGCTGGCGTTAGAGGAAAAAGGGCCTCTTGACCCAGCAGAGGAAGCCAACTGAGAAGGAGCTGGATGGAGGAGAACAGAGCTGAGGAGCAAGGGGATAAGGACAGGTGTGAGAAGGAGGAGACGAGGAACATCAGATCTGTCGTCGTATTACCCTTGATATCCTGAATGTCATCAAAATGTCTTCCTTTCAGTATTTCCTTTATCTTCAGGTTGAAAAAAAAGGCACTGGGGGTGAGGGGGGAGAGTGTTCCAACACAGCTATTTGTACAGTGCTGCCAACGTAAGCGCACAGTGGCAAGTTCGCGAACTTAATTGTTAGACCTCAACAAATAATGATGACAGCTCTGATGGCCATTCCAGAAAAAGAGTTCCAAAATTGCTTTGACAGGTGGACTAGGGACTGGTGTTGATGCATAGTTTCCCAAGGAGTACTTCGAAGGTGATTGGAGTGATATTCAGCAGTGAGTTATGTGGCACTTTTTCTAGAATGGTTCGTGAATCTAATTGTCAGACTATATGCTCAGCTCATCACAGCTAATTTGGATTTGCCTTTGCCCTTCCTGAGGACTTGCTGTTTACCTTTTCTCCTGAGAAACGACCCTTTCCCTGCCTTAATTTCCGTGGACTCTTCCATGAGTTCAGGACACCCTGACTAGAACATCTAATTAGAACCCTGATCATTACTTATGACACTACGTAAAGGGAAACTTGATTTCTGCCCCTCTCACATGGCAGCCTCTGCCAAAAAGCAGGGAATTCTAGTATTTTTTCTTTATGGAAAGAGATACTGTGGAGAGAGCATTCTCACCTCTAACCATACACTTAGTTTTCTGTCCCTAAGGGACCAATGACTACTTTAATTGGTCTGACGCCATGTTACTTGGACCAAAGTTTTACTGCTGGGCAGACTAGG
The DNA here is from genome assembly GCA_963574415.1 of Tarsius wallacei. NCBI lineage: Eukaryota > Metazoa > Chordata > Mammalia > Primates > Tarsiidae > Tarsius > Tarsius wallacei. Next base: position 10,669 of record CAUYQG010164217.1, read on the forward strand.
CGGTGTTTTCTGTGGGAAGACACAGATCATGTCTGGTGTTTAATCTTGTTTTCAGCTGATGTTGTCGTTGTTATTTGTTGAGGTCTGACAATTAAGTTCTAGAATTTGCCATCGTGTACTTACGTTGGCAGCACTGTACAAGTAACTGTGTTGGAACACTCTCCCTCCTCACCTGATCTGGTCCCCAGTGACTTTTTTATATACCCAAAGTTAAAGGAAATACTGAAAGGAAGGTATTTTGATGGTCTTCAGAATATCAAGGATAATATGATGACGGTTCTTATGGCTATTCCAGAAAAAGAGTTCCAAAATTGCTTTGATGGGTGAACTAGCTGCTGGTGTCCATGCATAGCTTCCCAAGGAGAGTCCTTTGAAGGTAATCACAGTGATATTCACCAATGAGGTAGGTAGCACTTTTTCTAGAATGGGTTTGCGAACTTAATTTGTTGAACTTGTGTTTTGGAGGTACATGCACTATTTTGATACCAGTAGACAATGTACTACTATCAAATCAGGGTAATTGGGATGTCCATCACCTCAAACGTTTCTCTTTGTGTGGGGAAGTTCTTCTCTTTTAGCTATTTGAAATGTACAATAAATTATTGTTAATGATCACTTCTCGGCTGTTATAAAATATGAAAACTTATTTTCTCTACCTAACTTTTTGTTTTTCCTGAGTTGGGGTCTCACTTTATCACCCAGGCTGGAGTGCAGTGGCACCATCACAGCTAACTGTAGCCTCTACCTCCTGGGCTCAGGCAATCCTTCTGCCACTGTCTCCTAAGAAGCTAGGACTACAGGCATGCGCCACAATGCCTGGATAATTTTTTTTTTTTTGTAGAGACAAGATCTCACTATGTTGCCTAGGCTGGTCTCAAACTTTTGGACTAAAGTGATCCTCCTGCCTCAGCCTCCCATAGTGCTGGGATTACAGGTGTGAGCCATCGCACCTGGCCATAACTGTATTTTTATACCTCTTAATCAACTTCTCTTCATCCCTTTCTCCTCTCGCAAGCTTCTGGTAATGGTCATTCTACTTTCTTCCTCCACAGATCCACTTTTTTATTTCTCACATATGAGAGAGAGCATGTGATGTTTGCCTTTCTGTGCCTGGCTTATTTCACTTAACAGAATGACTTGCAATTCCATCCAGGTTGCTGCAAATGATAGACTTTTATTCTTTTTTTTAATGGCTGAACAATATTCCATTGTGTACATATATTACATTTTCCTTATTCATTCACTTGTTGATACACACTTAGCTAGATTAATTCCATATTTTGGCTATTGTGCTGCAATAAACATGGGAGCGCAGGTATCTCTTTGATACACTGATTTCTTTCCTTTTGGATATATACCCAGTAGTGGGATTGGCGGATCCTATAGTGTTTCTATTTTTAGTTTTTTAAGGAACCTCAATACTGTTTTTCATAATGGCTGTACTAATTTAAGTTTCCACCAACAGTGTCTGCCCATCCCCCTTTCTCTGCATCCTCACCCACATTTGTTATTTTGTGTCTTTTTTGACAATAGCCAATATAACTGGAATGAGATATCTTATTGTGGTTTTAATTTACAATTCTCTGATGATTAGTGATGTTGAGCATTTTAAAACATATACCTGTTGGCCATTTAGCCATTTGTATGTCTTCATTTGAGAAATATCGATTCAGGTCTTTTGCTCATTTGTAAACCAGATTATTTTTTGTGTTTTGTTTGTACTGAGTTGTTTGAGTTCCTTCTATATTCTGGTTATTAATCCCTTGTTGGCTGGATAGTTTGCAAATACAGAGGGTGTCAAAAAATGTATACATTTTAAGAAAGGAAAAAACTTTATTAAAATTCTAATATTCCATATATACTAATAACAAATGATGAATACAGTCACATTTGACTTCTGCAATTACAGGAGATCAGAGTGGTTCCCAACAGTTTCGACACTTCTGATTGGAGCAAACATCTCTTAAAATGTGTATACATTTTGTTGGCACCCCTGGTCGTTTTTGTTCTTTCTCGTTTACTTTATTAATCTATGCTCCAGCATGGTAAGAGGGCCAGAGCCTGTTTCCCTTTGGGGGAAGTTGCCCCAGCCATCTCCTCTCTGTCTTTTCCTTAATCGAATGGCAGCCTGACTTAGCCTGCTGGCACATAAACCAGCAAGTGACAATGCAGCTTTGCATCAGGGAAAGGCACCAATGTGTCCTTCCTTGTTGTCTGTCTCCCTCCTTGAATCCGGTGTTGAAGAAGGCTTTTGCACTGGTCTCTTCCTTCACAGCATGGTAACAGCCCACACTCTGATACAAATAGTGAAGCAGATAGCAGATTAGTGTGGAGGAAACAGGAGACACTACTTATGACTCCTGGACTGAGCTGTGTTCTCTAATCTAGCTATGAGTCGTATTGGAGAGTATCGACTATTTGCCACGATTTGTCACATCATAATTAATGTCCTATTTGCACTTGTGTGTTTACTATCTGGGTAGGAAATACTAGAGAAAGGGTGAGATGAATTGCACCTGGGCCTCACAGCTTTCATTTCATTATTTCAAGCAGAGTTTATATTTAAATTGTATTTAAGAATAATTTTAGTTATTTATATGTTGGATCTTTTGTTTTAATAAAATGAAAAACTTTCACTAGTTTTTATTGAGCCCTTTTTATAGAGTGAAGTCTATTTTATTAGCTTAATATCTATTAGAGGGAACACACACACACACACACACACACACACACACACACACACTAAAAGGTCATAATTAGTTCCAAAATCCTGGGATATGGGAATGTCTAAACAAAGTTCTGGTTCAGTTCAGTCTCCCTCACCAAACACTTACAGAACATCTGCTCTGAGCCAGACAGAGTGCTAGGGATTTGTCATCAGACTCAGGTCCAGGGGCTCACCCTCAAAGCCAAACTCAAGAGATGAGAGTTGGTAGAGGGAAACACAGGTTGATTCAAGAAGCTGGTTTCCGGAGGAGAGGGCAAACTAATGTCTCAAGTACCATCCCAAATTCTGAATAGTCAGAAAGGGTTTTGAGAGGGAAAATTGGTATGGGAAATGTGTGGGTGTGGGGTAGAGTGTGGGGTCTATGTGTCCTTGTTCAGATGGCTATCTCCAATAAATTTCAGAGCAGTTTATTTCATTGGTTTGTTTATGATTCATTTATTTATTCATCAAACACTGATTTGGCATCCTTCACATACGCTGAGCCCATGCTGCTCATACCTGGCGTGGGTCTTGGGCGGTTCTCTGGTACCGTGTTGCATTGTATTAGGATCTTCAAAGTGAAACCTGCTTATAGGTTCATCCTTGAATCCACCCACAAGTTCAGATGGCAATTTGCGTCTTGATTTTGCAGCCAGGTGTTTTCCAGTGAGTGAGAGAAGTTGATATAAGGGACAACAAACCAAAAGATGCTGATTGTTTCCATTTCTGCTGTGGAGGCCACCCAGGCACATTTTCCTGAGGCAATGGTACTCTGTGGGCTGTCTCTCGTGTTATCCACAGAATCTAGAAACCCTGCAGCATTGCAAAGATAAGCTAATGGGCGCACTTTATGCAATACCAGCTGCCAAACTGCCCAATCTCCCTTTGTTGTTGGAAGGTGGCTTGGGAATAGCAGGTGTTAGGGACAGGCTTTCTGCCACTTGTCTAACCAGTTGCAAGTGCACTAAGTGCATGAGATAACACATGAAATAGCTAAACCAGATTAACAGTTATCCAGTTAACTGTGAGAAGGACAGAGATAAATGAGCCAGTAGAAGGGCTTTATAATGCCAGTGCTGTGATGTATTTGCTGCTATTCTGAGCCCTTTCTGATATGGCTTCAATGGAATGGTTACATCACATTTAAAAGGTATTGAAATCTCATGCTTTCTTATGGAGTACTGGGTAGTATAAGACAATACTTCTTTGACTTGAATATGCCTACGAATCCCCTGGGGAATCTTGTTGAAATGCAGATTCTGAGTCAGCAGGTCTGGGACAGAGCCTTAGAGTCTGTATTTTTTAAAAGAAAGCTCCCCGAAGATGTAGATGCTTTTGGTTCATGGACATGTTGAGTGGTGTGGATGTAATGTTTCACAAATTTGTGGGAATTTTTTGCTTAAAAACATACATAAATTATATAACTGTTGTGTTAACCTCAGGACTCATGATATATCATCAAATCAAGCTTATTTTTTGTTTTTCCTGCCCATTTAAAATTTATTTAGTAATCATGGGTGCCCCGATGAAAACTTCTTGAAGCCGGGCTGGGTGGCTCAGCCTGTAATCCCGTGCTTAGGGAGGCTGAGGTGAGTGAATTGCCTGAGCCCGCGGGTTCAAGACCTGCCTGGGCAACTTGGCGAGACCTCATCTCTACAATAAATAAAAAAAAAAATTAGCCAGGCGTGGTAGTGTACGCCTGTAGTTCCATCTACTTGGAAGGCTGAGGTGGAAGGATCACCGGAGTCCAGCAGGTCGAGGCTGCAGTGGCCGCTCCCGGCCACTGCACTCCAGTCTGGGTGACAGAGTGAGACTCCAACTCAAAAAAAAAAAAAGAAAGAAAGAAAACTTCTTGAGATATTGCAGATGGCAAACTCAGCTGGTGCTTGTATACTGAAATGAACAAGCACAAGATATAGTGGAAAGTGATTTATTCTCAAAGTCAGCAGATGGGGAGATGGCCAGGCCCATGCCTCAAAAAAGTCATTTCAAAGTTTTAAGCTGAAGATTGAGGATTTTAAAGAGAAAGAATGGAACGAGGATTATCTGGGAATGGACAAGGAGCTGGTTTTGCTTTGATGGTCATCTAGAATTGTTGTCCCCTGGAAGGGCTGGCTGATGACATCTTGATTGTGGCCAGGTGGTAGATTAATTGCCTTTAGGTGACCTCGAAACAATGGAGTCTCTATACTCTGTTATTCCAAGGGTCAGCCTCTGGAGTTTCTCAAGCAAGTATACAATTGGATTAGAAAGGAAAAGGAAACTGCCAAGTTAGGCTAAGAGAGAAAAAAGGCTTAAGATCGGTTCTCAAAAGCTGAAATGGAAATTCTCAGTTACAGAGACTCCAAGTCTTTTCTGTTCATGTTTATGGAATAGACCCTCCTGCTGTCAAGATCATGAACACGGGCTCAGTTCAGTACCCAAGACATTAGCCAAGCTCTGACCCTGACTTGACAGGCAAACCTCCCTTGGTCCAGCCTAGAACTGCCTCCCCCGTGAGTCTGCCCTGGCAAGGGCTCTCTCTCCTTTGCCTTCCTCTGTTTTGCTCACCCTTGGGCTTTTTGGTTTAAAGCTGACCCTTTCTCTTGTGGGGGGTTCTTGGGAGTCTTTGCGGTTCCTCCTCCTGTGGTTCCCTTGGGCCCTCCCAAGTCCCTGCAGGGGCCACTTTTCCTCCTGCTTTCGACCCTAGAAATTCAGCCTCACCCCAGGTTTTTGCTGTTGCCCTCAAGGACCCCACTGGACCAGACTCACATGGACTCTCTCTCCTGCTGCCCACCTCTGGTCCACAGGCAACACTCTAGTGTCTACCGCCCTGACACACTCTAGAAGCACAGATGGCTCTGTCCCCAGCACAGCTCTTCAACCATCCCTGACCCTGTAGATTTCCTGGACAGAAGCCGGATGCAGGCCCAGGGTTCCCAAAGGGCAGGGTTGCACACTCAGGACTCCCAGGGAGACCCCGGGGAGTCCCTCTCAAGAGTGTGGGATGGTTGAAACTATTAACAAGGTAGCTGTTCTTGCCAACCAGCTGTCTTCACAAATGTTCCTCCTCCTGCCCTCACTCAATCCCTTTGCATCCTCCAAGTGGATCAGAGGGTTCAGAAGTTATGAGGTGATTCGCAGAAATTTCCTTTGAAATTCTTTATGTGATCATTTTGTGTCTCACTTTTAAGTGTCACTCAACAGTCTGTTAGAATAATCATAACAATGGCCCAAGTTAGCAAGCACAATACCGTGAGATCGGTGTGACACATTTCCCCACTTTACAGGTGAAGAAACTGAAGCTCGGAAGATTAAATCAAAAATGTCTGGCACAATGGCTCACACTTATAACCCCAGCACTTTGGGAGGTTGAGGTGGGAGGATTGCTTGAGCCAAGAGTTCAAGACCAGCCTGAGGAACATAGCGAGAACCCATCTCTACAAAAACAAAACAAAAAACTAGCCAGGTGTGGTGGCATGTGTCTGTAGTTCCAGCTACTTAGGAGGCTGAGGTGGAAGAATCATCTGAGCCCAGGAGGTCAAGGCTGCAATGAGCGTGATTGTGCCACTGTACTCCTGCTTGCTTGGGTAATAGAATGAGAACCCGACTCAAAATTAAAAAAAAAAAAGGCTGAGGTTTGTACTCTTTTTTTTTTTTTTGTGAGTAAGAGTCTTACTCTGTTGCCCAGGCGGGAGTGCAGTGGCATGCTCATGGCCACCCCAGCGTCAATCTGCTGGGCTCAGGCGAGCCTTCTGTCTCAGCCTTCCAAGTAGCCAGAACTACAGGTGCGTGCTAACATGCCCAGCTAATTTTTTGATAAATTGTAGAGACAAGGTCTCGACAAGTTGCCCAGGCTGGTTTCGAACCCCTGAGCTCAGGCAAGTCTCTCGCTTCAGCCTCCCAAAGTGCTGGGATTATAGGCTTAAGCCACGGGTTTGTACTCTTAACCACTATGCTGTGCCTCTAGTTGAAAATTTCCAAATATGTGAATGTGATGGAATGCTATATTCAAAAAGAATATTGGAAATCAGGTGGCATGTCATACCCGCCGTGGGAACTCTGGATAACACTTCGGTTCTAAGTCTTAACTATTATCGTCTTAGGAGATATATTCTTGGGTTGCATTTCCTAGAGTGTGTTTCTGTGGAACATGGGACCCATGGTTCCTTGTATCATTCAATACATAGTTTCTGCAGGCCAGGTAGGGAATTCTATCCCACTGGGGGGTCGACAATCTATTAGCATGTTATAGATTCTAAAGGATCCTGTCAAAGAGAAAAGTGTGTTTAACCCCAAATTATTTGATTTTGAATTTTTTGCTTAACTTTTTAAGTAACACTAGTAACATTCTTTGGATGTTCCTTAGGATGGACTTTTGGGAGTCAATCAGTTTGTTACTTGATTCAGACACGATCAATGAAGGTACACGTATGAAGTATGTTTTCTCTCTTCCTTTGGCTGTGAAGAAGGCTTAGTGTGCAATCACCTGTTGTGGTGATTTGGCAGATTTTTCATATTAAACCTAACTTGGAAATATACCTTCTTATAAATCATGCTAAAAATAACAAAGCAATAATGTGTTAACATCTCCATGGGTAAGAGGTGAGGATTGCCCTGCCTTGCAAGCCCACTGGAATCACCTGGGAAGCTTTTAAACATCCGTGTCCAGGCTATAGTCAGGCCATTTAATCAGAATCTGTGGGGGTGGAGTCCAAGTATCCCCATCGAGAGCTCCGATTTGAGCCTCTGTGGTTCATGTCATAAATAACCTAGATAATGAGGCGAATTCAAACGACGTCTCAGAAAAGAAGACTTACCACCAACAAATTTAGTCTGGCTGAAATAAAATGGTTAAAATGTTTGAGATTTTTCTTTCTTTTTAAAAAACCAGGCCGGGCTTGGTGGCTTAGCCTATAATCCCAGCACTGTGGGAGGCCAAGGCGAGTGAATTACCTGAGCCTGTGGGTTCGAGACCAGCCCGGGCAACTTGGCAAGACCACATCTCTACACTAAATCAAAAAAATTAGCCGGGTATGGTAACACGTGCCTGTAGTTCCAACTACATGGAAGGTGGAAGGATCACTGGAGTCCAGCAGGTCGACGCTGGGGTGGCCGTGAGTCTATTACTGCACTCCAGCCTGGGCGACAGAGTGAGACTCCACCTCAAAAATAAATAAATAAAATAAATAAATAAAAATAAAAAACCAAGTGCATAGTACTTAAAGGTTCCACATTATGGCAGTTATCGAGAACATTCCTTATTGAGGCTTTCTGTCAACCTCTTCTCCTCATTTGGCTCCAATTTGTCAATTTTATATTTCCAAACTGCACTCCACTGAAAGTAACGAAATGAGAGTGCTATGGTTATGCTAATGGCTGTAACGGTCAGCTCATCTGAAAGAGAACGGCAATATATATATATTTGTAAGTTCTGTATTACTCAACTCATTGACCAGAAATGTGTTAATAATATAATGCTAGGACTTTGAATGTCTAAGAGGTCTGTGGATGGCACCTTAGATAAAAAGCAACTCAGCGTGCATGACTTCGGAATGAATGACTGAACTGAATTGATTTAAGTTATCCGTAATGTCCTGTTATTAGCAGCACATTTTATTCAAACTCTTTGAATGTTATTTCTGGAACTTAGGCAAATCAAATATGTATTTTTGTTTGCCTCAGCTCCCATAATTTTTTTGTCATTTTGTTAGAATAATGAGTATAATCCTGTTGCCAAACACAAGCAAAACAAAATTATGGGGCTATAAAAACAAGGTGTCAGGATCATGTGATTTAACAAGAACACGCCAGAAGTGAGTTCCTGCATGAAGATTTCTTCCTTTTCATTTTAGTCACACACCCTTCTCCACTTTCTCCCTTGGTCTTTGTCTTCCTTCAGTTCTTTCTCTTGTCGTTAACTGTGCTTCTTGGTTCGGAATTTCCACTGGTGGGGTTGGCGGTGGGGGTAGGTGGGGTGGAGAACAACACGGGAGAGTCTTTGTGTAGTGAGGAACCTCCAAGATATCTTTGTAGCATCTCCAGGAAAGAGAAATCTGCTAGCTGTTTTCTCCCTGAGAAGGCAATAGAAGTTGAGAGAATGAGAAGGAAGAGATGATAATTAAAAAGAATTACTGCCAGGCTTGGTGGCTCAGCCTGTAATCCCACACTTTGGAAGGCTGAGGTGAGTGGATTGCCTGAGCCTGCAGGTTCGAGACCCACCTGGGCAACCTGGCGAGACATCATCTCTACAATAAATTAAAAATTAGCCGGGCGTGGTAGCGCATGCCTGTAGTTCCAGCTACTTGGAAGGCTGAGGCGGAAGGATCGCCGGAGCCCAGCAGGTCGAGGTTGCGGTGGCCGGGAGCGGTCACTGCACTCCAGTCTGGGTGACAGAGTGAGACTCCAACTCAAAAAAAAAAAAAAAAAAGAATTACTTGTGGTCAGGCATGGCAGTTCACTCTTGTGATCCCAGCACTGTGGGAGGATTATTTAAGCCCAGGAGTTTGAGACCAGACTGGGCAACAAAGCAAGACCTCATCTCTTAAAAAAAAAAAAAAATTACCTGGGAGTGAGGATGTGCATCTGTAGTGCCAGCTGCTTTGGAGGCTGAAGTGGGAGGATTGACTGAATTCATGAGATTGAGGCTGTGATGTGCTGTGATTGTGCCACTGTACTCTAGCCTGGGTGATAGAGTGAGACCCAGACTCAAAAAAGAAGAAGAAGAAAAAAAGAATTACTTGTTGGAATAGTTGAATGAGGGTGAGGATTCAGGAGTCTTGTTGGAGAGAAAATGGATTTGTGCGGAAGGCTACTTACTCTTCTATAGAGAGAAGCTGAAAGATTGCCAACAAAGGATGCCAACATTTAATTTTTATGCTTCCCGCAAAATACAGAAATGAAGGAATAACGTAATCCTGGGCACACCCATTGAGTGAAAATGTCACTTGCAAATTTCAGAAATGTGAACTGTCTTCTAGGAACGACTGTCTCAATGTCACCTACCTAAAAAGAATACATTTTAATTGAACTTCCACTGGCAAGTTCTTCACTACCTCCTTTGTCTTTATGAAGATCTGTTCCCACTGTCAAGGCCCCAGAGTGCAGCATTTAAAACAGAGAAAAGGTAAGCAAACACAATTACCTGGGTCCAAGTCCTGAGACACAGGTAACTGCGTTGACACGGTTCTCCATAGCTGCCATATACTCGCCGAAAGAGTATCACTGAGCCAGTTTAGTTTTTAAAAAGCCAAACCAAACCCCCAAGACCCCAAGAAATGTGGAACAGGGAAAGCACTAGAAAGGGAATTTGAAGATGCTAGACTGCATTCTGATTTCTCTGTAAATAACTAAGAAGTAGCTGGAGTCTCATCAGCTTTCCGGGTAGAACGCCCTCCCCGGGTCTGAGATCCAACATTGTATGAATTAGCCTGGCACTAGAGCATATTTGCTTAAACCAATAGTGACATCTGGTGGCTGGATATAACAATGACGAATTTAGCCTCCTTCCTGCTTTCTCAAAGGTTGGGAAGTCTCTCTCTCTCTCTCTCTCTCTCTTTTTTAAATGGCTGCCTTTTCCGTATGATAACGTATCAAGGGCCTGGTGGAAATCTTACTATCCAGATTGGGGCTCTCTAATTTATTGCTTATATCATGAGCTTTTTACATTTTTTTTATGTAGCAGGTGAATGAGCAACATGTTTATCCAGTAAATGACACTTTGATAACCCTTTTCTTTTCAATGTAATATTATGAACAAAGTTCCAAGTTCCTTTGCCTCTGCATTATTCCCCTGAAGCAGATCACACTGCCAAGCAACTGCATGGGTTAGTGCAGGCTTAAGTTTACAAATCAATTAAGTAATGTGTTTTTTTCTCTCACATAATCAACTCTTATGTCAACCTCTGGGCAAGACAGCAAGAATTCAGAAACAAAACCACTGAAGCCTCTGGCTTAAAACCCATGAAACTGACAACACATTGGCTGGGGTTTGGGCTCCCCTCTTATAAATAGCCAGAAGCAAGGTAAATCTCGGTTTTCAATTTGTTTGCCCTCATTTTCTGGTTTCTCTTTCATGGTGGTGAGGTTCTCATCCCTGCCTTCTGAATCCCAACTCTTCTCTCAGACAACTTTTAGTTTCTATACATGACTGCATGTATAAGCAAGCCCACTTTTTAATTTTTTTGAGTTAAAGTCTCACTCTTTTACTCAGACTGTGGTGCAATGGCACAATCACGGCCATTGTAGCCTTGACCTGCTGGGCTCAGGTCATCCTTCTGCCTCAGCCTTCCAAGTAGCTGGAACTACGGGTGTGTGCCACCATGCCCAGCTAATTATTTGATTTATTGTAGAGATGAGGTCTCACCAGTTGCCCAGGCTGGTCTCGAACTCCTGGGCTCAGGAAATCCTCTCAACTCTGCCTCCCAAAGTGCTGGGATTACAGGTATGAGCCACCACACCTGGCTAGCAAGCCCACTTTTATGGGATGCCTACTATTTTTTTCCCTTTTCTGTTTTTAAGAAACAGGGTCTTGCTCTTTCACCTAGGCTGGTCCTATCATTGCCCACTGCAGCCTTGAACACCTGGGCTCAAGTGATCCTCTCACCTCAGCCTCCCAAATAGCTAGCACAACAGGTGCACCACTATGTGTTTGGCTAGTTAAATAATTTTTTTGTAGAGAAAAGATCTTGCTATGTTGCCCAGACTGGTCTTGAACTCCTGGCCTCAAGCCATTCTCCTGCCTTGGCTTCCCAAAGCTCTGGGATTACAGGCTTAAGCCACCATACCTGGCCTTTTCATATTTAATAATCCAATTTGTGATGTGTGGAATCTTAATATTCCCTTGGGTACGGAGTGACCAGCACTTCCAGTTTAATTCTTCTCCAAACTGGTTAACTCAGAATTCCCCCATTCCCATGCTCAGTCTCCACCATAGTACTCAATTTTATCTTGTCTCAACGCTATTTAAAATGATCACAGTTACCCATTTGTCTGTTGCTGGTTCTTTCCTTGCTATGTAAGAAGAGAAGCCCAAGTTTCAGTGCGTTTAAACGATTTTCTCCTCCTTTCTTCACTGTCTGTGGCTTCTGGGATAATTGTGGAAAGGGATTCAACAACAGAGAAGGCGGGGAGAGCCCCCCCACTCTCACATCCTTGCCCACTGCAACTTTTGAAATGGGGATTGGAGTCACGGGCGGAGATGTGTTCACTTTGGTTTCCTTAGGAAGATAGACAGGTGCTTCAAGCAGAAATCTAAATTATTTATACATGACTGTAGGAAAATATTTACCCTGGGAACTCTAACCATTTTATGCTTGAATCATTTATATCCCTTATTATTTAGAGCTGCTGTTGGCCTTGCTCTCATTTACTCATTTGTACGTTGAGACAACGAGCCTTAATTCAGTGGGTATTGTAAGGATAAACCAGACTAGGACATTTTCTTGGGTGTTTAAAGTCAAAGTACATTTGGTAGACTGACAGTTGTATTTAAAAAATATTGCTTCCGGCTGGACTGGGTGGGCTCAGCTTGTAATCCCAGCATTTTGCGAGGTTGAGGTGAGAGGATTACCTGAGCCCACGGTTCGAGACCAGCCTGGGCAACTTGGCGAGACCTCGTCTCTATGATAAATAAATAATAAAAAATAAGCCGGATGTGGTAGCGCACGCCTGTAGTTCCAGCTACTTGGAAGGCGGAGGCAGAAGGATCGCTGCAGCCCAGCAGGTTGACTCTAGGTTGGCCATGAGTGTGCCATTGCACTCTAGCCTGGACAACAGAGTGAGACTCCAACTCAAAAGAAAAAAAATTGCTTCCGTATTCATGCATACAGTCTAAAGGAAGATGATTTTGGGACACATGACGGTGACGCAGACCTTTTGTCACTTCCCCAATTTTAGGGTATGTGTGTGCCAGCCAGCACCTACCAGTGCGCATCACCCCACAGGTGTTCAATATATAATTGCTAATTGATTGACTGAGTAAACTTGATGATGCCGTCTTTTTGTTTAAGGTCCTCGGAGAGCCTCTTGTTACATATGCAAGAGCCCTCACTTTGACCCTGACCTTCAAGCCCTGCAGACCTTTCTGATCCCATTCATGCAGTCGCGTCTTCAGGGGGCTTTTAAAACTCTAGCCCATCCAAGAACTTTTGCACATGCTTTTTCCTCTGCTTGGGATACTCTTGTCTCTGTCTCTCCTTAGGTCTCCGTTAATATGTCACATTCTCAAAGAGGTCTTTTCTGGTCACCTCATCTAAGTAGGTTCCCCTCTATTCTCCATCCTGGCAAATTTTTTGTTGCCTTATTTCTCCCAATTTTTAATTATTTAATATTTAACATATTTATAACACTTCCTCTTTGCCTTTGCTCCCCAGGCAGCTAGCCCAAGGCCCAAGATCTGCCCATGGTTGATACCACAGGGCAAGATGTGGGAAGTGGGGTGAGTGGTCGTGAAGGGGAGTTGCTGTGCGCCTCTTTCAAATGCCTGGAGAGGATATTGGGGTAGAACAATTTTTTTCTCTTCACTATAAACCCCAGAAGTGTTTCTCTGATAGGGTTAAAATTTCTTCTTGGAACCGGGTTCGTTGGCTCAGCCTGTAATCCCACGCCTTGGGAGGCTGAGGTGAGTGGATTGTCTGAGCCCGCAGGTTCGAGACCCACCTGGGCAACTTGGTGAGACCTCATCTCTACAATAAATCAAAAAATCAGCCGGGCATGGTAGCACGTGCCTGTAGTTCCAGCTACTTGGAAGGCTGAGGCGGAAGGATTGCCTGAGCCCAGCAGGTCGAGGCTGCGGTGGCCGGGAGCGGCCACTGCACTCCAGTCTGGGCGACAGAGTGAGACTCCAACTCAAACAAACAAACAAACAAACAAACAAACAAAAATTTTTTCTTGGTCTGTGGATCACATAATTCTGGTTTCATATTTTATAGATAATTTCTCTGCTATTATAAGATTCATTTTGAAGAAGAAGCACTATCATTACGTTGTCTTCCTTCATCCATCTATCGATCAATCATCTATCTATCTATCTATCTTTCTATCTATCTAGAATCAGGATCTTACTCTGTCACTCAGGCTAAAGTACAGTGGCATGATCACAGCTTACAATAGCTTCCAACTCCTGGGTTCAAGCAGTTCTCCCTCCTCAGCTTCCCAAGTAGCTGGGACTACAGACACAGGCCACTATGCCCAGCTAAGTTTTTTATTTTTTGTAGAGATGAGGTCTTGCCTTGTTGCCCTAGCTAGTCTCGAACTCCTGCTCAAGTGATCCTCCCACCTCGGTTACCCAAAGTACTAGGATTACTGGTGTGAGCCACCATGCCCAGCAAATGTTTTCCTTTATTAACTGTTTTTTGTTTTGTTTTTTTGAGTTGGAGTCTCAGTCTGTCATCCAGGCTGGAGGGCAGTGGCATGCCTCTTGGCCACTGCAGCATCAACCTGCTGGGCTCTGGCGATCCTTCCATCTCAGCCTTCCAAGCAGCCAGAAATACAGGCATGCGCTACCATGACCAGCTAAGTTTTGATTTATTGTAGAGACAAGGTCACGCCAAGTTGCCCAGATTGGTCTCAAACCTGTGGGCTCAGACAACCCACTCACCTTGGCCTCCCAAAGTGCTGGTATTACAGACTGAGCCACCGAGCCCAGGCATTAACTGTTTATTGAGCACCTACTAGGTGCCAGGCACTGTGATAGGTATGGGAAATCGAATAATTGGTAAATGGTGTCCTTGCTCTCAAAGAGATTATATCTCATCTTAGTCAGCTAGGTTGTATAACAAAATATCACAAACTGGGGCCTGAAAATACCATAGACTGGGTGACCAGAAACTTGTTTCTCACAGTTCTGGAGGCTGGAATCTCTAGATCAGTGTGCCAACATGATCAGGTCCTGGTGAGGGCTCTCTTCCTGACTTGCAGATGGCTGCCTTCTTGCTGTGCCCTCACATGACTGAGAGAGTGAGCGAGCCAGCCCTGGTGTCTCTTATCAAGGCTCTAATCCCATCATGAGGATGCTAACCTCATGTCCTCATCTAACCCTAATTACCCCCCAAAGGTCCCACCTCCAAATACCATCCCATTGAGGGTCAGGGGTTCAATACATAAACTTGGGAGGGGACACAAACATTCCTCCGACTAGGAAGGAAAAAGAGGAAATGACCACGTAGTTAGGATGTGAGTGAGATCTTAGTATGCTGTGAACTCCATTAGATGGACCCTACTGCGATGGGTGGCTGTGAACATTTTCCTGGAGAAGGACTTTCTAAGTCAATACCTGAAGTAAAACAAGCACATGTGTGCAGGCCGATGAGCCAGGCTGGTTGAGAAAATGCCAGAAAGACATTATTTTTCTGACTGCTCCTCCCTGTGTTTTGTCAGAACAAGAGTGAACGGAGATGTGAAACTCTATAGTAGAGTAGAGGATGCTTCCAAATTTTCTGGCATCTGAAATTTTCTCAGGTTGGCATCTGAGAAACAGGGCTGGATGTGATTTTCACAGTCTAGATCTCCCATTGCAAGCAGTACTCTCCATGTAATAAATATAGATTTAAATTTTAGTCATACCAGACAAACAAAAGATCCAGAAAAATTCCAGGTGTTCTGCAGGAAAATTGCCCAATCTCTGAGCAGCACCAGGTCACTTTACCACTGAGAGAAAAGTCCTGGAAAGGAGCCTCTGAGAAGACCTGAGGGCCCACCTTGCCCCAGAGGCTTTCAGGACTAGAGCCCTCATGGGTCACTACTGGAAGCCCAAGCTCCCCAGGCCTTCAACATCCTTCTTGTACTCCTATAGCTTGGCACATCTCTTGATTTGACTCAATCTCCTCTGATTCTTGATTTTCCAAACCCTTCCATGGTGTCCTCTGGGATTTAGGTCATCACCAGCAAAATTTCCTCTTTCCACAAAATGTTTCTCTGAATGGTTTCTGCATCTTCTTGCTCTAAGAAGATGTAGCATGTCTGACCCGCAGCCTGTGGGCTACATGTGGCCCAGGACAGCTAGTCATGCAGCCCCACAACAGTTTTTAACATCATGTGTTTTTTAGTGTTTGTTTTCTTTGTGATACCATGTACGTTCCATTTTTGAAGTTCACCATCATGTCTTATGCATGTCATCACTTTTTGGCAGCACATACATTTGTGAGCAACTGTTTTCAGTGATGAAGCCCATGAAGAGCAAAATTCGAACAAACATTTCTGCTGAGCACCTTGAGAACTCACTCAGAATTGCAAACACTCCCATCGAACCAGGATAGATTAGTTTTATAAAAACAAGGTCAAATTTTCCACTAGTTTTATATTGTTCTCATTTTTCTAAACTTATAATAAAAATATAAAAAATAAGTCCTATTATATATATACACTAACTATATTATATAATTTATGTACAGCCCAAGAAAATCCCTCTTTGCTCGATGAGGCCCAGGGAAGCCAAAGGGTTAGACACCCCTGTTCTAACAGAAAGCTGGCTGTCCCCGGGGGCCTCTCAGTGCAGCCTGCTTTTACTCCCATGTCCACTTCTGAGGACAGCTTGGATGTCCTTCCCAAGCCAACAGATGCTCTCAGCCCATCTGCTGTCCCTTGTCCTTCAGAAGCCCAGTTCCTTTGAAGTGCATGGCTTGCATGTCCTCAGTGACGTCTGGTCTCTATCCCAATTTTATTGAGATTTTGGCACCAGACTCATTTTCCTTCTGTCTGTTACTGTTCCTGTCACTGTTCTCAGTGACCTCAATAGCAAAACATAGGCCACACGTCTAATACTTTGACTTTGCTTCCTTGATCTCCTTTCAATGATCTTGTCTTTGGTTTCCCTTAGTCATATCCCAGACCTTGTCTTCACCAAGAACCCTACTGCCTTGAAACAGGGTGAACTGACCCTTGCCTCCTAACTTTCCAGCTCACTGACTCTGGCGCCCGACTCCCATCATTGAAGCCTTTGATGGGACCCTCATTTCACTGACTTCTCCACTCTTTGGTGTTACCTCTCTCCCCTCATCCCTTCACCTCCTCATCACGGCTTAGATCTCGTTCCACACACTCCTCACCTTTTAGCCTTGTCTCTTTCCATCAGATTTTCCCCGTTAAATCTTACCCTGGTTAAGCCCAATTCTTTCATTACTTGAACCTGCACCAAAGCAGTTGAAAATGTTCTGTAAAAATATCTAAATGTGCTGATTGGTCCCATGTTAGATTTAGGACCACAGATCCCAAGTGAGCTTTCTGCTGTTAGTAGATGAAGTTCAAGTTCACCTCCTGGCATATTCTGTTTCTCACTCTCCAGATGCTGCACCATACACATCTTTCTTTTTTCAATCTTCAGCTCTAGGGACATCCTTCCTCTGTGCTCTAAGCTGATGATATGACTTCTTGACTCATTTGGAAAATATGAGTAATCATTCTGCCACCAAATTGACCAGCCTTCCTGTCCTGCCCTTAAATGTGCTATTATGTCTCTGATTACCTAACATACCTTATATTTCTCTTGAGGGCCATTTTTCTGCTTGTATATGGCAACCATTGCCTCTATTTCCTTGAGGACTCGCTCTTCTTTCTCTTTCTCATCATTTTTCCTTGTCGTTGAAACATTCCTTTCAGCATACAGACATGTTGAATTATCTGCTACTAAAAAAAGCTGGGTACAGTGGCTTAACACCTGTCACCTCGACACTTTGGGAGACAAAGATGAGAGGATTGCTTGAACCCAGGGGTTTGAGACCAGCCTGGGCAACTTGATAAGACTTCATCTCTAGAATAAACAAAAAAAAATTAGCTGGGCATGGTGGCGTGCACCTGTGGTCCCAGCTATTTGGAAGGCTGAGGTGGAAGGATCGCTTGAGCCCAGCAGGTTGGGGCTACGGTAGCCGTAATCATGCCACAGCACTACAGCCTGGGTGGCAGTGAGACTCTGACTCAAAAAAAGAAACAAAAAAGAATTGCTCTTGATTCTTTATCCCTCTGTGACTTTGTCCATTTCTCTTCTTTTTTTTCTATTGTAAATGAAAAATAAGATCCTAAGTGTCACCCCCTCCCCCCACCAACTAAATGGACCCCCTCTTAGAGAAGGGGACCCTGGAGAAATCTTAAAACCTGAGTTCCTGGCCATGACAGCAGACACGCCTTCTTATGCTCCTCCCTTTTGGGGTTTAGACACAACAACTGACCAGCATTAAGTTTACAATAGCGACAACAGGGCTGACAGAACAGATTCTTTGTGGCAATAAGATACCCAACTACAAACAGGACATAAGGTCATGCCAGGCAAGGGTTAAGTCACACACCCCTACACTTAAAGAATAAACTATGTTCTAAATGCTCCATGGTTTCTTTTTTTCTCTGGCAGCTAAGCAAGCAGTGGCCTGGAGATAAGCAAAATACTACAATTACAACTCATCCAGCTCCCACACACTGACCAGCCGACTCGCAACCACCTTATTCCACCAGTCATAGCTACAGCTTTGATTGGACAAGAGATTGATGCCAGCATCTTTCTCCTGATAAGAAGACCACTGAACATGAACAGGCTCTGGCTGGTTTACAGAGATTACACACTTTTGTGACTTTGTGTCCTGAAAAGAACTTTTGACATATAGGGCCTAATTATAATGCATTTAATGATAAATATATTTTTAATACAAAGTGAACATGGATCATATGCTACATGCATGTTTGCTCAATATGTGTACGGCAGGACCACCTTCATGAATATTCATAGCTCCTCTGGTAACCTGCTGAATATATACGTTTGGTCAACCTGTTCAACTTAAATTCCTGTCTTGTTCAACTTAAAGGGGTCAGGAATGGGTCAAATGGGTAGGGTGGGAAAAAAATATAGGAGGTATCCTTGACTCTTCTATTTTCCTAACCCAGCCTGTTCAACCCATCAGCAATCCTCTTGGCTTTACCTCATCAATATGTCCTGAGCACAGCCATTCTTCCTTGTCCGCTGTCCTCCTTGTGCCTGGACTATTTTTGTCTTCCTGCATTTTGCCCCCCATATTGGAGACAGAGTGAATTTTTAAAATAAATAAATTAGTCTGTCCTGGCTCTGCTACATACAAGTATGTACGATCATCTGTTATAAAGTCTCTCTGGGCCTCAATTTTCTTATCTGTAGAATAGGGAGAATTATGTCACCTACCCCACAGGCGGTTCAAGTACATGTTCAACACTATTGTTGACCTAAAAGGCAGAAGCTGTGGCACAATTAATATAAGTAGAGAGTTTATTTGGGCCAAGCTTGAGGACTACAACCCGGGAGCTTAGATTTAGGTTGCCCTGAATATGCGCTCCAATTAACGGATTTTTAAAGGAAAAAAAGAGGCAGTTCCTAAATTGTTTGCCAAGAAATAACACAAGCTATCGATTGGCTGCACATTGTTCTTTGTATCACAAATTCCAGGAACATGAAGATAACAGTTGAGGCAGCTAGCCAGGAACAAAATGACTTTAAGCAACTGCCCATGGGGGTCTTGACTGGAACCCCATCCTCCCGTCTCTCTGGTCATGACCAATTTTGCATGTCTCACATAGCTCAGAGTGCTCTGAGCTATTTTTCTTTCCTCAGTATGTTAGAGCTTTTAAAAATATAATAACTAAAACTCCAGTTGCTTATTATTATACTTAAAGTAAAACCCAGGCTTCTCCTTACCACAAGCCTTTTAGGTTCTGTTACGGCGTTTCCTGCCTGCTTCTTCAGACTCACTCTTTGCTCAGTCTCACTGGTCTTCCTTCTGGCCTTCAGGAGTAAAACCTGCTCTTACGGCTGGATCAATCTTTGCTGAATTTCCTCTTCATCAGTTCAGGGTTCTATTGAAACATTGTCTCTTCAGAGAAGCCGTCTTGACTACTCTAAAATAACCCAACCCTATCTCTAGTTATACTCTCTTCCAATATAACGGTTGTCATAATCTTATATATTGACTTATTTATTATTTTCCCTCTCTCTCACATGCCCATGGTATCCCCATGATGTCAAACACTTTATTTATCTGGTTTACCTTTGTATCCCTAGGATATAGATCAGCACCTGGCATCCAGTGGGCACACCATAAATATTGGTTGAATAATTGCAAAACAGTCTTGTAAGCACTTTACAACTTGGCAGAATTATTACCATTTCATTTAGTCTTAGCTAATGAATAATATCTCTGGTGTAATTTAATCTTGACTTTACTATAAGCACTTGATTGGGATTAAGCAGATTTAAAAATTATGTGATTGTAGTATAAGAAACTGTTTTGACCTCCCATAGTTGAATGTTTCAGAGTAGGGCTTGTTTGTCTTTCACGCCCCTGAGTTATTGAAATAGTCTAAAGTGTGACTTTTTTAGTCACTACCACTTTTATTAATTCATTATGTAAAAAATGCTATCTCTGGTCTTCCCTGACAGATGCAATTTACATTCTTTGGAATAGCCAAAGAAGATAAAAAATGAAGGAAATAAAACTGGGTTGTTCTCTCAAGATTTATAGGCTAACAGTCTTTGAGGAATGCATATTCTGATTCATGTCATATTTTATCAGTTTGATAAGAATGGAGTAGAGTGATAGAACTGCAAACCCAAAATAAAGTTTCAAGCCCCCCAACCAACTGAATAGATCCCCTTTGAGCCAAGGGAAATCTGAAAAACTAGCTTCCAGGCCATGACCGGAAAGGAGGTTGGCCACAACTGGTACAGCTGGTGAGCATTAGCATTAAAACAGAGATCATAAGACTAACAGAACACACTGTGGCAGTAACCAGATCCCAACCTGGTTCAGGCATAGCATCACATGACAGATTTAGCAGGTCCTAAGGACATTAAAGTACTTTACCCCAAAATATGTTTCTTGGACATACTTTGTAGTGACTCTGTGAAGCTCTTTGGAAAATTTGCATCTGTAGACATCTTTTAAGACATCTGCCACCTATTCTCTCTGAAGCCCGCTCCTTGGGCTTCACCTACATAACAAGCAACTCCCCTTGTCTTAACTCAAGCATTTCTTTTACTGATCTCAAATTCTTTAGACAGAGCTTAACTCTCTCTACCAATTGCTGATCAGAAAATCTTTGAATTCACTCATGACCTGTAAACTCTCTTCCCCGTTTGAGATATCCTTTCTTTCCAGACCCAACCAATATAAATGTCATATGTATGAGATGTTTTGCCTGTAAACTCTGTCTCTCTAAGAATGTATAAAATCAAGCTATAATTCAATCACCTTGGGCATATGTTCTCAGGACCTCCTGGGACTGTGCCATGAGCCTTGGTCACTCATAGTTGGCTCAGAATAAACCTCTTTAAATATTTTGGCCAGGCACGGTGGCTCAGGCCTGCTTTCCTAGTACTTCGGGAGATGGAGGTGAGAGGATTGCTTGAGTCCAGGAGTTTGAGACCAGCCTGGGCAACTTGGTGAGACTTCATCTCTACAATAAATCAAAAAATTAGCCAGGTGTGGTGGCACGTGCCTGTGCTTCCAGCTACTTTGAAGGCTGAAGCAGAAAATTGCCTGAGCCCAGCAGGTTGAGGCTGCGGTGCCTGTAAGCGTGCCACTCACTGCACTTCAGCATATGTGACAGAGTGAGACTCCAATTCAAAAAAAAAAACAAAAAAAAACCCAATTAAAATTAAAAAATAAAAAAAAAAATATTTTTTTCTGTGTCTTTTTTTTCTTTTTTTTAGTTGGAGTCTCACTCTGTCACCCAGACTGGAGTGCAGTGGCCACACCTGG
>CAUYQG010164224.1:0-17811 GCA_963574415.1 Tarsius wallacei
TTTTTTTTTCTCTTATGTGTACCTTTAATGCATTCTTCATAATCAATAGTAATTATAATTGATTGATCAAAAGATTCAGAATGACTATAACTCCATTATATTAGCTAGGGAAATTGTCCAGGAAAAAGATTAACATCCATGTTTCCTTTTATAACTTTTAAAAAAAATATATTCTTTCTTTCTTTCTTTCTTTCTTTTTTGAGTTGGAGTCTCACTCTGTCGCCCAGACTGGAGTGCAGTGGCCGTTCCCGGCCACCGCAGCCTCGACTTGCTGGGCTCCGGCGATCCTTCCGCCTCAGCCTTCCAAGTAGCTGGAACTACAGGCGCCCGGTAATTTTTTGATTTATTGTAGAGATGAGGTCTCACTTGCCCAGGCGGATCTCGAATCCACGGGCTCAGGCAATCCACTCACCTCAGCCTCCCAAAGGCGCGGGATTACAGGCTGAGCCACCGAGCCCAGCTCTTTATTTCTTTCTTGTTCTCTTTAAAAAAAAAAAAAAAGAGATAGGTCTTAGAATTTAGAAATTTGAGTTTGAGTATGCAGACCCAAGGTGTGAATATACAAGATGGTCACTTAAATTTTCTTAATGTTTTTGTGTACTATGTAAAGATGTTAAATGTGTCAGCTTACCTCTTATGATTCAAAGTATATGAGATCTCTACCTTGTTCCAGAAGAGATCACACAATTCAATGCCTGCAAATTAGAATCAATTTGGGATATTTTTAGTGTTATTGGGAAAGAATTATGCTATTTACATCAGGAATAATTAAACAATGAATTGTAGCACTGTCAGTTGCTGCTGGGAAAAAAAAAATTCTAAATATTGAAAAGAAAGAAGATGAGAGAGAGAGAGAGAGAGAGAGAGAGAGAGTGAGACATAGACAAAGAGACAAGGAGAACAGAGGAGAGAAGAAAAGGATGAAAGAGAGGGAGAGTGGGAAAGAGGGAGAGCAGAAAGAAGGAGAGAGAGAAGGAAATAGAGAGAAAGAAAGAGAGATAAAAATAAGACAGAGAGAGAAGGGAGAAAGAATGAGAGAAAGAAGAGAAAAAGAATGAGAGAGAAGGAGAGAAAGAAAATAAAAGCAAATAGGAGAGATAGAAGGAGAGAGAAAATAAGAGAGAGAGAAGTAAAGAGAATAAGAGAGAGGGAGAGAGAAAAGAGAGAGGAGAGACAAAATAAGAGAGAGAGTAGGAAAGATAGAATAAGAGAGAGGGGCAGAGAAAATAAGAAAGAAGTAGAGATAAAATAAGAGAGAAGAGAGAGAAGAAGAGAGAGAGAGAGAATAACAGAGAGAATAAGAGATGAGAGAGAAAAAACAGAGGGAGAGAATAAGAGAGAGAAAGACTGTAACTCATCTGGAGTCCCAGATTCAACTTTGCATGAAACCCATTGTAGCTGAATCTCATAATTCAGTGAAAGATCTTGTTTTTGTTTGCCTTAGGCTGTTTGAATTGGGTGTTTGTCACTTGCAACACAGAAAGACCTGACCAGTAAAATCTCTCTGCATGTTTCTTTGAATTTTTTTTATTTTTTTTATTTTTTTTATTTTTTTATAAAATAAACATGCTGAGCTAGTTCAGGGCTCTTTGAATTTAATGTAATTATTATGTATTGAAACGTTCTGTCAGCAACTGCCATGCAATATTTTTAGTCTTTGTTTTTTCATTTTTTTGTAATTTCTTTTCTCATAAGTTATTTTCATGTTCAGATTTAAATATCTTCAAAAAATACATAACGGAGCTATATAGATATTATAAAAGCCAAGATACAATATTATAATCTAAACCTATTTTCTCTCACATCCAGAAAAGCATAACTCACCTGACTAAAATTATTGATACCTTCTTAAACTAAGACTTGCAAAGAAAAATGAAGAAAAGAAAAAGAAAAAAAGCCTTACAAATTGTATAACTCTTGTGGACACAGAATTAAATATGTAATACATGCCTAACTTTTCATTGTATATAAAAGAAGTTGATAATAGTGCTTGAAAAGTAGTATAACTGAGGTAATGTGCAGATTATAAACATTATAAAAGTAATTTAACTGGTTTTTAGAAATTACATGAGTGAGACAGTGGAGTCCAAGGAAGTACAATGAACTGAGGAGAGAAATTTAGTACAAAATTCTTGAAGGCCCTGTAGGAATTTAAAATGTTGATTGTATTATACAGGCAGCAATAACATATAAAGGGACTTAGATTCTTGCCAATATAAACAAAAATGTTTGTTCTTTACATGAGTTATCAGATCAGAGATAGGTGATCAAAATAAGGATTTGCTTAACAGCAACTCTGAAGTACTAATGTATCTGTGGATATTTTATGTGGAATAGTTAAAGAAAAAAAAACTTGTTCTGGTATATTAAAACAGTTATATATTTTCCTGAGTAACTGATATAATTTAATAAATGACTACAATGTGATAAAACTCTATTTTGGCTAGTGGTTTTGTAACTCTAATTCACGTGTAATTAATTTTAGAATTTATAAATGACTAAAGTTGAAACCATTATTTAAATTTATAATTTTATATTTCCAATAGTCTGATAGAGAACTGCCAATGGCATTGTAGTGGAGATTCACAATTTTACAAAAATGACCTTAGATATTATGTGGTCCACATTCTTACTTTTACAGGCAATGGCACCGAAGCTTGAAAAGGTGTAAAGATGTCCTGTTGGTTCCAAAGAATTAGTAGAAAAATTGGAAAGATAAGGTGCATATGTTGTTTCCTAAACTATAGTGAACATTATTTTAGCTCCACCTGAGTAGAACTGTCTCATCTCAAAAGAAATATTCAAATTCTAACACCCTGTTCCTATAAAGGTAAGTTTTGTGTTTTTGTTTGTTTGTTTGTTTTTGGTAATCGTGTCTTTGCAAATGTAATGAAGTTAAGATGAGGCCATACTGGATTACTACAATGGATCCTAATCCAATGACTGGTATTCTTAGATGAAGAGGAAGATTTGGGTATAGAGACATGCACAGGGGAGAGAAATTGTGAAGTCACAGGCAGATGCATAAGGTGAAGGTCATGTGAAGACAGAGGCAGAGACTGGAGTGATACATCTACAAGCCAAAAAACAACAAGAACTGCTGACAACCACTGGAAGCTAGGAGAGAAGAAACAGAATCTCCCTCAGAGCCTGCACAAGAAACCTATCCAAAACCATAAGGGCATGGCTTCCTAAAGCTTGAGTGTTTAACCCTTGAGCAAAGAAAGTTATTCTAGATTCTTAAGAGTTCATGTTGTTTTTCCTGTTAGGTTTTAGATTTGCCCAAAATCTGCCACTTGTTCTTTCATTCCTGTTTCTCCCTCTTGGGACTGGGAATGTCTCTTCCATTCCTGTCCCATCATTGTATTTTGGAAGCACATAACATGTTTGATTTTACAGGTTCACCAATGGAGGGCCATTTGTCTCAGGATGAATTCTACTGAGTCTGTCTCATACCTGATTTAGATGAGACTTTGGACTTCAATATAAAATTAATGCAGGAATGGGTAAGATTTGGGGGTACAGGAATAAAATGTATATATTTTGCATGTGAGAAGGATAAAAATGATGGAACCTGGGGCAAAATTATCTAGTCTGAATATTGATGTACCCCCAAAATTCATTATGTTAAAATAATCCTCAATGCTATAGTATTAAGAAATAGCACCTTTAAACATCTTCATCAATGGCATTAGTGCCTTTATAAAAGAGATCCAGGGGAGGAAATTTCCATTCACACACAGAAAGTATTACAATTTTTGTGTTTTGCATTCATGTATTTTTTTACACTTAAGAGGAGAAAGAATATCCAGTATATATTTGCCCAAATACTGGTCATTTCTATTGTTCTCTGTTCATTTACATGCTACATTCTACTCTGGTATAATTTGTTTACAGCCTGGAGAACTTTCTTATTCACCCTTCCACTAGGTATTCCCCACTTATCTACAGAGAATACATTGCAAGCCCCTCAGCAAGTGCTTGAAACATCAGACAGTACTAAGCCATCTATATTCTTTTGCAACTTGAGGCACAACAGGAAAGCTAGCACAAATTTTGTTTTCCATCTCTCCAATTTCACAGATACTAGATGCATTCTTACCCTAGGTCTCAACAACCTCAGCATACTTTTTCTTTCTCTCTCTCTTTCTTTTCTTCTTTTCTTTCTTTCTTTCTTTCTTTCTTTCTTTCTTTCTTTCTTTCTTTTTTGCCTCATTAAGTAGAAAAATTTCATCTTTTCACTTAAAGGAAGCACTTCACGGCTCAATATTGACATATCCCAATTGCCAGAATCAGTCTTCTTGCACTTTGGGGCCAGTATAAAGATCAAATAAAGGTTGCGTGAATACAAGAACTACAATACCATGACAATCTAACTGATAAAACAGATGTCTACTAAACAACTAATGGGCAGCCTGCATGGACAAGGTGGGGATGCTAGACACAGGTATGAATCAAGTCCCTGACAGAAGAGTTAGTTCATCATGTTACTCAGAATGGTATGCAACTTAAATTGAAACCTGGAAAAGTGAAACCGTGGATATAGGGAACTACTGTATGTAGAGCAACACGTGAAATTGCAGGGAGAAACTGCTATCTATGAGGAACAAACTCTCACCAGACACAGAACCTGCCAGTACCTTGGTCTTGTGCTTCCAAGCCTCTGGAATCATGAAAAATAAATATTCGTTGTTCCTACACCACCCAGTTTAAAATATTTTTGTCACAGCAGCTTTCACTTACTAAGTAGGTTGGCATGACACATAATTTTCCACATTTTAACCTACCTATAATAAATAGAAAATGCATTTTTGTTCAGAATAGACCTAGTCCTTTTAAAAAAAATCTAAACAGAAAAGTATTTTAATTGGTGTACTTAAGCTATCTACATTTAATATAATTACTGACAAGTTTGAATTTAGGTCTATTTTTCTGTTATTTTTCTGATTGCCCTCAGTTATTTTTGCTCTTTTTTCCCCCTTCTTTTCCTGCCCTTTGAAAACCATTTGAAAGTGTTTTCATAGTCACCTTAACTTCTCCATGGGAATTTTGGCAGCATCTCTTTGGGTTATTATTTGGCAATTACTCTGGACATTAATATAAATACAAATATGGGAATACCAAGAAAAAATGGAAGTTGTTTTTTAAAAAATAGACTATATATTCTTACATGTTTAAACTTTAGTCACCTTCATAGTACTCTTAGTTGGACACAATAACACCTATTGAAATGCTTTTTCCACTGCTCAAAACAGGTTTTGAACCCATCAATTTTATGCCTTCCAATGCATCTGCCATTTTTTTTTTGTTTGTTTCACCTCTTCCATACTCTCAAAATGTTTTTCTTTGAGAACTTTTTTCCATTCAGGGGAACAAACAAACAAACAAAAAGTTGCTCAGCTAGAGATTGAGTGAATGGGGAGGGAGGGGCATGAGGGTCATGTCATTTTTGTCCAAAAACTGCCAGACACTCTGCACTGTGTAGGCAGGTGCATTGTCATGGTAGAAGAACCAGTCACCTTTTTGCCACAGCTCAGCATGCTTATTCTGCAAATTATGATGCAACCTTCTCAAGTCTTCCAGATAAAAACTTTTCTTGACCATCTTATCTGGAAAAACAAATTGCAAGTATGATACAGAAGACATGCTTTCCAAAATATTATTCTGTTTTTATTTTTCAGTCCTACCTCATACATGCATATATATAGATATATATTATATACAAATATAGATATCTTTATCTATAACTAGATATTTACTTCTTTTCTTTTCACTTTATTTTTATTGTTTGTTTGTTTTGAGTTGGAGTCTCACTCTGTCACCCAGACTGGAGTGCAGTGGCCGCTCCCGGCCATCACAGCCTCGAACTGCTGGGTTCCGGCGATCCCTCTGCCTCAGCCTTCCAAGTAGCTGGAACTACAGGCACGCGCCATCACACCTGGCTAATATTTTGATTTTTTGTAGAGATGCGGTCTTGCCAAGTTGCCCAGGCAGGTCTCGAACACACGGGGTCAGGCAATCCACTCACCTCAGCCTCCCCAAGTGCGGAATTACAGGCTGAGCCACCGAGCCCGGCCTTCACTTTATTTTTAGAGGCAATATTATTTTATATTTTCAAATTAAACCCTAGAGTCAGCTTCAATTTTATATTATAGTTGACTTGTGTTTTTTATCTTTATGCACTGTATATTCTCTCACACACGCAACGCAACAATTTTTGTTTTTTACTGTCACGCATATATTTTTTACAATTTAATAGAAGAAAAGTAATCTAGTATATATTCATAAAGATACTGACAATTTCTACTGCTCTTCCTTCATTGCTAACACTCTAACTTTTCCTCTGATATAAATTTCATACAGCCTGAAAAACTTCCCTTAGCATTTTCTTCTTTGTGGGAGCAGCTCAGCTGGCACTCAGTTCCCTTCAGTTTCCTTCACTGGAAAATGCCTATTTTAATGTCGATGCTGAAAGATATTTTTGCTGAGAGTACAATACATAGTTGGAAGTACTCTCATTTAAATATAGTCATGTGTAGCTCCACCACAAGTGTATCTACTGGGACATGCATTATTAGTTGATTTCATCATTGTGCAAATATCATAGAGCATACTTATACAAATCTAGATGGTAACACCTACTACATAACCAGGCTATATGGTTCAGCATATTGGTTCCCATGTAAAAACCTGAACAGCATAATATTGTACTGAACATTGTAGGCAATGGTAACACAATACTAAGTATTTGTGCATCTAAACACACTATAACACAGAAAAGGCACAGTAAAAATATGTCATTAAAGATTAAAAATGGAACACTAGTATAGAGTACCTCCAATGAATGAAACTTTTAAGACTGGGTGAGTCAGTCAGTGAGCCATGAGAATATGGAGGCCTAGGATATTACGGTACACCACTGTAGACTTTATAAACACTGTACACTTTGGCTCCACTAAATTTATAAAAAAATGTTTCTTTCTTCAATAATAGATAAGGCTTAGCTTACTGCTAGTTTGTGCTTTGTAATTTTTGACTTTTACATGCTTGTATTAGTACTTAGCTTAAACCACAAATTCATTGTATAGCTATACAAAAGCATTTTCTTTCTTTTTATGTCTATCCTATACACTTTTCTCCATTTTTCTTTTTTGACTAAACTCTTCTGTTAAAAATTAAGGCATAAACATACACATTAGCCTTGCTGTGCACAAAGTCAGGATCTTTAATATTATTACATTTTGCCTCTGTATCTTGTTCTACTAGAAGTTCTCCAACAGCAACTAACATGCATAGAACTGTCATCATCTATGATAATAAAGATTTTTTCTAGAATACTTCTGGAAGGGCATGCTAAGGTGGTTTTATAGTTATTTTTTTAGATAAGTAGAAGGAGTATATTACAAAATAAATACAAATAATTTCCAAATATTAGTATGGTACAGTAAACACATGAACCATTAACACAGTCATTTAGGATCACCATCAAGTATTATGTAGTACATATTATTTATTGTATGTCTTATACTTGTTTATGAGTGGCAGTGTAGTAAATATGTTTGCACTGACATCTCTACAAACTTGTGAGTAGGGAGAGGAGAACCTATTCAGTAAATGGTGCTGGGAAAACTGGCTGACCACATACAGAAGATTGAAACAGGCCCCCTACCTATCCCCATACACAAAAATCAACTCTAAATAGATCAGAGACCTAAATGTAAAACCTCAAACTAAAAGAACCTTTGAAAATTCAGGAGACACTCATGGAAATTGGAACTGGCAACCAATGCCTGATCAAAATCCCAAGTGCCCATGCCATAAAAGATAAGACAGACAAATGGGACCTCATCAAACTGACAAGCTTCTGAAAAGTCAAAGAAACCATCAAGAGAGCAGGGAGACAGCCCACAGACTGAGAAAAAATATTTGCCAACTCCATATCTGACAAAGGCCTAACATCTAGAATCTACAAGGAACTCAAATGTGCTGAAAAGAAAACAAGCAAACAGCCCCATTACAAAGTGGGCACTTCTCAAAAGAAGACATATGAGCTACCAACAGATACATGAAAAAATGTTCAGCCTCACTAGTCATAAAAAAAATGCAAATTAAAACTACACCGAGATACTACCTAACTCCAGTCAGAATGGCCATCATCAGTAACTCAAAAAACAACAGATGCTGGAAAGGATGTGGCGAAAAGTTAACACTTCTACACCACTAGTGGGAATATAAACTAGTACAGCCTCTGTGGAAAACAGTGTGGTGATTCCTAAAATTCCTAAAAATCAACCTTTCCTTTGACCCAGCAATCCCCCTACTAGGAATATACCTGGAAGAATTCAAATCACTCTATAAAAAGGATACCTGCAAACGTATGTTTATTGCAGCATTGTTCACAATAGCAGGAACATGGACCCAACTGTTTTGCCCATCAAAAGAGGACTGCATAAAAAAATGTGGTACATATACATAATGGAATATTACACAACCATAAAGAAGAACAAAATCCATGACTACGGAGCTGCAGCAGGACGACGCGGCCGGAGCGGCCGACGGCCACGGCTCGAGCTGCCAAATGCTGTTAAACCAACTGAGAGAAATCACAGGCATTCAGGATCCTTCCTTTCTTCACGAAGCTCTGAAGGCCAGTAATGGTGACATCACCCAAGCGATAAGCCTTCTCACTGAGGAGAGAGTTAAGGAGCCTAGTCAAGACACTGTTGCTACAGAACCATCTGAAGTGGAAGGGAGTGCTGCCAGCAAAGAAGTCTTAGCAAAAGTGATAGACCTCACTCATGACAACAAAGATGATCTTCAGGCTGCCATTGCTTTGAGTCTGCTGGAGTCCCCCAAAATTCAAGCTGATAGAAGAGATCTTAACAGTCTCTCTTTCAGTTGCCAGAATTTCGAAGACTTGTCCTCAGCTATAGTCTGCCACAAAATGTCCTTGAAAACTGTTGCAGTCATGCAGAAAAGAGAAATATCATATTTATGCAAGAGCTTCAGTATTTGTTTGCTCTAATGATGGGATCAAATCGAAAGTTTGTCGACCCTTCCGCAGCCCTGGATCTGTTAAAGGGAGCATTCCGATCATCTGAGGAGCAGCAGATGTGAGTGAATTCACACACAAGCTCCTGGATTGGCTAGAGGACGCATTCCAGCTGGCTGTTAATGTTAACAGCAATCCCAGGAACAAATCTGAAAATCCAATGGTGCAGCTGTTCTATGGTACTTTCCTGACTGAAGGGGTTCGTGAAGGAAAACCCTTTTGTAACAATGAGACCTTTGGCCAGTACCCTCTTCAGGTAAATGGTTATCGCAACTTAGACGAGTGTTTGGAAGGGGCCATGGTGGAGGGTGACATTGAGCTTCTTCCCTCCGATCGTTCAGTGAAGTATGGACAAGAGCCTACCTGTACCTGAGTAGGGAGAACCCACTGCCTCCATATTTTCGGAGGGTAAAAGTACAGTGATTAACTCCTATGCGTTGGTTTACAAAGCTACCTCCAGTGTTGACCTTTGAACTCTCAAGATTTGAGTTTAATCAGTCCCTTGGGCAGCCGGAAAAAATACACAATAAGCTGGAATTTCCTCAGATTGTTTATATGGACAGGTACATTTACAGGAGCAAGGAGCTTATTCGAAATAAAAGAGAAAGTATTCGGAAGTTGAAGGAGGAAATAAAAGTTCTGCAGCAGAAGCTGGAACGGTGAGTTGTGAACACTTCATGCTTAAAGTGTAAAAGAAAGAGTCGAGTATTAAAATCAGATAATTTGTTTATATTTAAAAATTAATTTAGAGCCTCAGTATTACCTAGTGTAGTTTGTAAAATAGCTAAGAAAATCTTTTTCTGAGTTTAGAAGCAGTCTTCAAGCTCACCTAATAGTATCTATGACTAATTCGTAGTCCCAGGAGAGTTCAGTGACTCAAAGGCACACAGAGTCCATGTATTGAGCATTGTACCGAGAACTCCCATTCTAATTTCACATATTTTCACTTCTTCTTTTTCACAACCATGAGAGAGGTAGCTGTCACAATGCTCCAATCCACTTGTCTTAGAAAAGCAGTTTCTGAAGCGTCCAGGAAAGGTAAAAAATAATGCTGTTCTAGCTAGAGCAGTGCTGATTAAAGGTGCCAACAAAGTCCTTTCTCTTATGGAGGAATCTTTGCTTTTTTTGATTGTTTGTTTTACACTGATTATTTCTGTGGAATCATCTTCTGATTTTCTTAGGACGAATCAGTGTAATTTTAATCTAGATAGATCCTATTGGCTTAGTATTTAAGAAGGAAATCCCATACATTACCCAGGACTTTCCCCCTTTATTTCCCTAACAGTTACCTCCACCACCTTCCACCTCCATCCTCCATTGCTAGATGATAATTTCCCGGAGGGACAGCACTTTCATACCAAAGGTGGATTCTGTGCTGTAATCCCCTCTTCCTCATCACTCCTTCAGTTTCTTCTGTCTCTCAGGAAGGTGTGTTGTGACCAGTCATCAGTTTGTATTAATAGAGACTAAAGCTGAAGATTGAGTCTTCAAATACTGTCTCGGAAGTGACTTGCAAGATTCTAGCGTGGCAGCATTTTACTTTAAATGTTTTAGTGGCACTTTGTAAGACTGGACATTTTAAATTTTTTCTTTTTTTTTTTGAGTTGGAGTCTCACTCTGTCGCCCAGAGTGGAGTGCCGTGGCCGCTCCCGGCCACCGCAGCCTCAACCTGCTGGGCTCCGGCGATCCTTCCGCCTCAGCCTTCCGAGTAGCCGGAATTACAGGCGCGCACTACCACGCCTGGCTGATTTTTTTTATTTATTGTAGAGATGAGGTCTCGCCAAGCTGCCCAGGCGGGTCTCGAACCCGCGGGCTCAGGCAAGCCACTCACCTCAGCCTCCCAAAGGCGCGGGATTACAGGCTGAGCCACCGAGCCCGGCTTTAAATTATTTTTATAGAACCAAACATACCTGATGTTTTATAGCTCAAAAATATTCAATTTACCAGTAACCAACAAGGCATTCTGAATTATTTAGATTTTAAATTAGAGTATAGGAACATTTTCCTTCCTATTATATTACTTTTGTTTTAAAATAAAATTGCTTTTAAAATTTCACATAATTTTATTAGTTTTTTCAAATGTTATACAACTTGCTTGTATATATGTGACACAGAAACTGTTAATGGATACCATTAGGTAGTAGGACTGTGATGGGAATAGATGACTTTTATCATCTGTTTTATACTTTTTTGTAATTAAGTTTTCTTACCAGTTGCAAAGATTGATTGTTTGTTTGTTTGAGTCAGTCTTGCTCTGTTGCCCAGGCTGGAATATAGTGGGCATGATCACGGCGACTCACTGCAGCCTCAAACCTCCTGGACTCAGGAGATCCTTCCACCTCAGCCTCCCAAGTAGCTGGGACTGCAGGCTAATTTTTTATTTATTTATTTTTTTTGTAGAGACAAGATCTCACTTTGTTTCCCAGGCTGGTCTCAAACTCCAGGACTCAAACAATTTTCCTGCGTTGGCCCCCCAGAATGTTGGAATTACAGATGTGAGCCACTGCACCTGGCCAACTTTTGTTTATTATTTAAGAATAATAATGTGGGCAACCCTTTCGAGTCCCCTTCCACTGTGGGAGCTTTTCTGTCCGTTCACCATTTTTTCTCTGAGATAGCCTGGATATAGTATTGAAAATAAAATGTCTCGTGTACAATGTAGACTTTTTTTTTTTTAATCACTATTGCTCTGATTCTACTAAACTAATGCAGGTTCTGCATTGTGTGAAGTAGTTGGTCCTAAAAGTTGTCCAAAGAAATTTAATAGAAGCACACGAAAATGATGGTCATAAAACTGGACATAAGTTTCTTGAAGAATACTTTCCTGGGATTTAATATAAGTATTGTATTAAATTGCACAAACCTGGGAATAGTTAAGTTAAAATGATGACTTAAGATCATATGAGGGATTATCAGTGCTGCGCTGCATATGAAGTATGAAAGATAAGTAGAATTTAGATCAGATGGTAACAGCGGAAGTGAAGACATGAAAGTACATCTAAGGGATAGAACAGTTCTCTAAGGTTCTTCTACTTTTGCATATTTGAGACCCTCTTAAAGGAAAGCTAAAACTCTAGCAGACAGGTTTCTAATTCTCTTTCTTTTTTTTTTTTTTTGAGTTGGAGTCTCACTCTATTGCCCCGACTGGAGTGCAGTGGCATGCTTCCGGCCACCGCAGCCTCGACATGCTGGGCTCCGGCGATCCTTCCGCCTCAGCCTTCCAAGTAGCTGAAACTACAGGCACACACTACCACGCCCGGCTAATATTTTGATTTATTGTAGAGATGAGGTCCTGCCAAATTGCCCAGGCGGGTCTCAAACCCGCGGGCTCAGGCAATCCACTCACCTCAGCCTCCCAAAGCGTGGGGTTACAGGCTGAGCCACCGAGCCCAGCTTCTCTTTCTTTAAATTAGTGAAGAGAATGCTTTGCTATCTGCCCTCCAACTTGTGGTTAACTAACTCTGAGTTACATTTTGTTTTATTTTCTATTTGTATTTTTTTTTTTTTTTTTGAGTTGGAGTCTCACTCTGTTGCCCAGGCTGGAATGTAGTGGCACGCTCACGGCCACTGCAGCCCGATCTGCTGGGCTCAGGTGATCCTTCCAACTCAGCCTTCCAAGTAGCTAGAACTACAGGTTCCAGCTAACTTTTTTGATTTATTGTAGAGAAGAGGTCTCACCAAGTTGCCCAGGCTGGTCTCAAACCCATGGGTTCAGGCAATCCTCTCACCTTGGCCTCCCAAAATGCTAGGATTATAGGTATGAGCCACTGCGCCTGGCCTACTGTTTGTATTTTTTAATGCCCATTGTTTATTTTATGTGGAGACAAGTTTCACTATGTTGCCCAGGCTGGTCTCGAACTCCTGGGCTCAAGCAGTCTACCTGCCTTGGCCTCCCAGTGCTGGGATTACAGGCGTGAGCCACCACACCCAGTCAGGGCTCCATATATTGCCCTTTGGATATAGAAACAGATGATTTTCCTCCTTCTGAGTTTTGTACCTGTTTGTTTCTTCCGCTTTATTCAGAGAAAAAAAATCGTGAAATGACTCTATTTCTTTGTAAAATTATATCCCAGAATCATAGGGTTACCTGTATTGCTTCAACAGGGTCAGGTTGATTATCATACCATTTAAACTCTGTCTACTTTAGTGAACTGTAGAATTCATTGAACTAAATCTCTTCACTGAGTTTAAAATAAACTACTAGTAATCGCAGAATATTGAATATTATTAAAATACTTGTTTATTATTTTGGTCACATACTTGAAGACATTGTTTGTTTACTCATCCCAAAGAAATCTGTAGTAATTTCCTTCTGGCTTATGCCATTGAATGAGTGTTGACTAATAGGGTACTTAGGACCCTGCAGAAGGAAGATTCACTGATTTTCTTGAACTCTGGCCTTTATCAACACTGACTTTCCTTTTTAGTCTATCTTTCTCTCATTTCGTGATTATAAAGTAGTTGCTCCGAAGGACAGCAAAGAAGAAAAAAAAAAAACTTGGGTACTAGTTCATGAGAATTATCCTCAGATATGGGTACTAATGATATATCTATTTTCCTTTAAGAAACAGAATTTATTTTTGTGACCGGAGCCTAAATGTGATATGACATCAAGAGGAAGCATAGCTGAATGACTTTGGTTAGGAGCCCATTTGAAATGTTTTCTGCCAGATAGAAAACTTTAGATTGTTAGCAGCTTTTACTTTGCAGTTAGAGAATTTTTATCCTATAGATTGTTTGTGTATCCTGTTAAATATAGTGTAGCTTTAAGGAACAATCCTTTCCATTGATTCTGCATGATAAATGGATCTTTTGTCAGCAAGCCTTTTTTTTCCTCCCTGCATCCATCCCTCCCTCCCTCCCTCAGCAGGTCTTAAAGTACACAACAGACTTGGGTGGTAGAGTACCACTGTCTTTGCCTCCTTGCCTCCTAGGTATGTGAAGTACGGCTCTGGCCCAGCTCGATTCCCACTCCCAGACATGTTGAAATATGTTATTGAATTTGCTAGTACAAAACCTGCCTCAGAAAGCTGTCCACCTCAAAGTGACACACATGTGGCATTACCACTTTCTTCAGTGCACTGCCCGGTTTCTGACCTGATATCCAAGGAAAGGTAATAAAAACAAATTTTATAAATGGTATATATTTATATATATATATGTATATAGGTTTAATTTAAACCACCATTTCACTTGATAAAACCCAAAAGGGCACAGGGTTATAGAGAAGGATTTTGCCAGTTGTCACCTGAATGGGAGTGTTCATAATTCCCACCAGTGCAATTGTCTTGTTCACAAGGTAGTTGGGATTATTACAGAGGCTTCTCAAGGAAGGACGGCTTTATTGCTGAATAGAAAATTAAAACATGAAAAAGAACTGGCTGGAAATAGAAGAAGACAGCCTAGAGTGTCTTGTTTAGTGAAGGCACAGGTAGGCCAAGTCACAGGAGCCTTCTGATTTTATTCCAGCTCAGCCACATGCAGTGATCTTTAGAGCCTAGAGGAGAACCCTGAGGCTTGGCCGCGATCACATTTGATGTGTGTGTTCTGGCTAATAAAAACACTAACACCGTTTAAAAAATTAGACTTTTATGTTAAAAAATCCAAACATTCTCCTTAACAATCCCCCTTCCCCCCTCACATATTAATATGTATTCATCCATGTATGCGTAGGAATGCTTATCCAGCCAGATAAAACATACCAGGTGTTAAGAGTGATTCTCTCTAGGGAGTGACATGAATCTGGAGGGCTGGGATGGGGGTTCTTAAACTTTTTACACTCTACGTAAGTTTTTGAATTTTTTTTTTTAGTTGGAGTCACTCTGTTGCCCAGGCTGGAGTACAATGGCACCTTCATGGCTACTGCAGCCTCGACCTGCTGGGCTCAGGCGATCATTCCACCTCAGCCTTCCAAGTAGCTGGAACTACAGGCGTGCACCGCTATCCCTGACTAATTTTTGATATATTGTAGAGACGAGGTCTTGCCATGTTGCCCAGGCTGGTCTCAAACCCATGGGCTCAGACCATCCTCTTGCCTCAGCCTCCCAAAATGGTGGGATTACAAGTGTGAGCCACTGTGCCCGGCAAATTTTTGAATTTTTTAAGAAATTGAATATTTTTGTGTATTTTGTAAAATATAAATGGTTTTAATTTTTAAAAGAGTGGTTGGCTATTTAATCAAGTAAAATAATACTGCTTGATATTATTAGATTTTAAAATTACAGGGACAGAGGTGTGTGTGTAATCTGTCCTGAGATTGAGATAGCTGCTTTCTTGCGTATGTTGGGCTTGGTTTTCTGTATGTGCGGATGCTTAGGGAACAGTGTCCTCCATTGTTTTGTGCATGTGAGAGAGCAGGGAGGAGGTAGTCAGAGCTAAGGGAAATTTATGTTCTTTAGTTTGGGTATGGAACAGAAACCTAAGTACAACTGGAAGCTTATTATTTTATTCCTGCTGGTTAATCTTTGTGCAGTTTTACTCTGACAATAGTTAGTAGGTAAGTTAACATTTACTTGATGTAATTCAGTCATTTCAGAAATGAGGTAAAGAAATTAATATTTCCATTTTGTAGATGAGGTATTAGATTACTTACCCTTTTCCTTGGGTATTTAGCTAAGCAGTGGGAGAGCTGGGATGCTCTGACTTGAAGCCCCTGTCACTGAACTCTCCCAAGGTGCCACCTCGTGTGTGTTCCCATGAGTTGTGTGTTCAACTGGTGCTTCATTTTTCTTGCTGCTGTGCATCCCAGAAACTCTGTAGTTGCTTCCTTGGTTCTTCCAGTCCTAGTCATCTCTTTTCCATCTTTCTTTATATCTCCTCTTCATGAGAAGGCATAATCAGTGGTTAGAGAACATGAACCATAGACTCTAGGTTTAAATCACTTTCTGTCTCTACTAGCTGAGTGACTTGGTTAGTTGCTTAATTTCTTTAAACCTTATGATTGCAATTGGTAAAATAGGGATAATAGTGTCTGCATCATAAGCAAGTTGCGTTAAATGAGATGATGTATATAAAGAGAAAGTTTGGCTGAATACCTTTACAGAGTTAATGCTAAGTAGCTGTACTTTTTCATACAGCAGCTTGGCTTTCCAAAGCACATTAACAGGCCAAGGTATCTTTTGGAAATTATCATATGAATGTGGTTTTTGTCTTTCTTCAGCACAGATACAGAAGGCTCTTCTCAGGATGTTGGAAGGACCTCCTCTTCTGAAGATGTAGTACCCAAGTTGAAGCCACTTATATCTTCCCGGTCTTCCATGGAGATGCCTGCACACCCAGCTCCTCGAACAGTCACAGACGAGGAGATGAACTTTGTGAAGACCTGCCTTCAGAGGTGGAGGAGTGAGATTGAACAAGATATACAAGGTTGGTTCTTTTAAAACTTGTCCAACAGTTACTCTTTGCCTTTTCTGATAGTTTGGATATTTGGGAGTTAGGCACACTTCTGCCATTACTGTATAGGCTCTTGAATTTCGACATGGCAATTGTGACTTCTTTTGTAATTTTAGTGTGTAAGCTGGTTCATATACCCATTATACAGGTGTGGAAAGATGCCTCCTCGATTCCCCCTCAAAATGTCTGGAATTCCTAGAAGTTTACACACCAGGATCACTTTTGCTGAGATTTTTCTGCATCTGCCAATTTCTGTTTCTGTAGTAGTTTATCTGAACCCTGGCTTCAATTGACTTAGAACTTACCTTTCCTGGACTCCTACTTTTAAAAGTCTTTTCTATATGAAGCATGCTTTACTGAAGGTTAACGAGACAGAGACTATTTGAGCAGCACATACAATATAAAATGGAAATGTACACACCATTTTTCAGCATTCTGTTCTTCAAAGTTCTTCAGCCTCATTGCCTGTATTGCTCAGACTTTCCTTACTCCCCTTTTCTCCTTTTGTCTAGGGAGCAAAAAGATGACTAAAAGTTCTTCCCAGTTGCTTCTTATTCAGAGAAATTTAGCCCTACCATCTGTTCTGGCTTCTTGTTTTAGATCCTGGCTCTGAGACATATGTTTTGCACCCAAGTGATCCATTAAGGTCTTTTCCTAAACAGAGGCAGTTTCTTCTTTAAGTTTTGATGAAATTTTTATGCTGTAAAAGATAAGTTTTTATGTTGTAAAAGATAAGTTTTTAAAACCTTAATGTAATTGCATTGAACTAAAAGCCTTCATAACCTAAAGCACTAGCTGCTTAAAACTGTATTCTAGCTGGGTGTGGTGCCTCACGCTTGTAATCCCAGCACTTGGTGAGGCAGAGGTGAGAGGATTGCCTGAGTCCAGTGGTTTGAGACCAGCCTGGGCAATTTGGTGAAACCTTGTCTTTACAAAAACATGAAAAAATTAGCTGGATATGGTGGCACACACCAGTTCTAGCTACTTGGAAGGCTGAGATGGGAGTATCACCTGAGCCTGTCCAGCAGGTCAAGGCTGTGGTGGCCATGGGCTTGCCACTGCACTCCAGCCTGGGCAACAGAGTGAGATTCCGAGTCAAAAAAAAAAACAAACAAAAACCACTGTATGCTACTTCATGGTTCATAGAGGGAAGTTGACATGGAATGAGATAATTTTAACAAAATTTTTTTTGGCTTTTTTTTTTTTTTTTTTTTTAGCAAATATGTATGACATACCTTATTATCTACCACAGTAGGTACTGGGGATGCTAAGATGCACAAGAACTAACGCTTGACGTCAGAAAGCTTGCACTGCAGCCAGGGAGACAGTCATGGAAAGAAAGCATTATAATCCAGTGTAATACATGT
>CAUYQG010164225.1:0-14116 GCA_963574415.1 Tarsius wallacei
CACGCCCGGCTAGTTTTTTGATTTATTGTAGAGATGAGGTCTCGCTTGCCCAAGTGGGTCTCGAACCCGCGGGCTCAGGCAATCCACTCACCTCAGCCTCCCAAAGGCGCGGGATTACAGGCTGAGCCACCGAGCCCGGCTTATTCAGTATTCTTTTGTGGCTTTTCAGACAATAAGCAAAAGGGAACAGTGAAAATTTTTAACAGAAAAATCTGTTAAAATAAATCAGAATTGGTCCTAATATTAAAGCAAAGCATATGAACTTTTGGAGGAAATAGAAAATAAACTGTATTTGAGACTAAAAATTATTTTAACAACAATGCATTAAATTAGTGAGAGCAAGCCGGGCTCGGTGGCTCAGCCTGTAATCCCGCGCCTTGGGAGGCTGAGGTGAGTGGACTGCCTGAGCCCGCGAGTTTGAGACCCGCCTGTGCAGGCGAAACCTCATCTCTACAATAAATCAAAAAATCAGCCGGGTGTGGTAGCGCATGCCTGTAGTTCCGGCTACTCGGAAGGCTGAGGCGGAAGGATCGCCAGAGCCCAGTGGGTCGAGGCTGCGGTGGCCGGGAGCGGCCGCTGCACTCCAGTCTGGGCGACAAGGTGAGACGCCAACTCAAAAAAAAGAAAAAAAAAAATTAGTGAGAGCAGTCACTCTTCAATTCACTTGGATATATATCTAGAAGTGGGATCACTGTGTTATATAACTTTATGTTTAAAATTTGAAGGAACTGTTTCCCAAAATGGCTGTATCATTTTACAACCCCACTAGCAATATATAAGAATTCCAATTTCTCCACATACTTAGCTAACACCCATTATTGCTCACTTCAAATGGACCTTAGTCATCCTAGTGGGTGGGTATAAAGTGATATCTCATTATGATTTTCATTTTTATTTCCCTAATGGCTACTGTTACTGAGCAAATGCCATTTGGGCGCTTGTTGAGCACTTGGCCATTTGTGTAACTTTTTAAGAGAAATGTCCATTCAAATACATTGCCTATTTTGTAAATGGGTTATCTTTTTCCTTTGTATTTTTAAAGTCTAAAGTTATTATCCGACCCTGAACAAGACAAAGGTTTTAGAACATCCTACTAA
Organism: Tarsius wallacei; assembly: GCA_963574415.1. Taxonomy (NCBI): domain Eukaryota; kingdom Metazoa; phylum Chordata; class Mammalia; order Primates; family Tarsiidae; genus Tarsius; species Tarsius wallacei. The sequence continues at coordinate 1,098 of CAUYQG010164225.1, forward strand.
ACTCCTCCTGGATATTATGAATGAGCAATATTTAAAATCTGTCTTTTATTTTAATTCCAAAATGATAAATTATTACTGTATTCAGATATTATTTATTTAGATTTACCTACTCACTTACCAATTTCTTTGATCATTTATTCCTTTTTTGCATCTCAGACTAATCCTGGGGTAATTTTTTTCCCTGACATATTCTTTACAAGTTCCTTCATGAAGGTTAATTAATAGCAAATTCCTTTAAATTTTTAGCTTTGTTTTACCCTCAATTTTGAAAGTTTTGTCAGTACACAATTCTATAATGCCAGTTATTTTTCCTTAACCCTTTGGAGATATTATTCCACTATCTTGTCTTCCATGGTTGGTGCTGAGAACACTGCTTTCACAGCATAACTGTCATTCTCTTGCGGGTGGATCTATTTTTTCTCTTTGCAATTTTTAAGTTCTTTCGTCTTTCCATTCTGTAGTGTCACTACAATGTGTTTAGGTTTGGGTTTCTACTTATTCTATTTTGTATAAAGGTTCCTATCTTCCATCTTCCTATCTTATCTCCATAGGCGACTATCTTCAATCAATTATCTGCTATTCTGGAAATATTGCCTCTTCTCATTCTTTCCTTCTGAAACTCCAGTTAGACACATTAGACCCACTCATTCTATTTTACATGTTTCTTAACCTTTCCTTCATGTTTTCTAGCTCCTTGTCCTGAATAATTTCTTCAAATCTTTCATCCAAGTCACTGATTCTCCCTTTATTTATACCTTATACACTGCTTAACCTAGTTTTTTTTCCATTTTGCAATTATATTTTTATTTGTCAGTTCTAGTTGATTCTTCTTTTTTGATAATTTTTATGAGCCTAACATTTTCATTTTTCTCTTTAAATATTTCAAATATAGTTATTTTATAGTCCGAAAAATTATAATCTGGTATTAAAGATTAAAATCCGTTAGTGATCTCAATCTCTTTCTCTCTTTTTTGAAAACTCACTTATATAATTTCCATGTTTACCAAATAATCTTGCAAGCTCTTATTTGCTTTTAATCTACAGAAATTCAAGAGTCCTAAGTAAGAATGTATTCCTCCAGAGATAATTTGCATTTGCTTGTACCAATTGCCAAGGAATATTACCAACCTAAAATCAACTTTTATCCTTATCAAGATCCCCATGTTAACATGGGCGTCTTCAATTCAGTCCTCCAACCCTGAAGTTTGTCTAGGTCTTAGTCTGGATCCCAGAAGTGATTATCAGCCATTTGCTTCAGGGTCATCCCACTTTTCTATATGCTTATTGTTCATCACTCCATTTTCAGCTCATAGCTTTGTTCCTTTATTTTGGCCAAGGAAGTAGAGTGAGGAAGGAGAGTCTTAGAGATTCTCTGACTTTTTGCAAACCCAGAAGTGCAACAAAATGGTAACAAGAATATCTAATAGCTCCAGAATAGCAAATTCACTATATTGCTGGAAGTACAGGTCATTATTAATGACTTTTTTGAAAAACCTCTTTCTTCCCCATTTTTTTATTAAGAAAATTTTCTAACATATAGAAAAAGTTAAAAGACTGTTACAGTGTGCACATGTATACCTCCACCTACATTCAACAGCTGTTATCATTTTGCAACATTTGCTTTATTTTTGTGTGTGTATGTTTTTTGCTGAAGTATTTAAAAGTAAGTTGCAGATACCATTACTCTTCATCTCTAAATATTTCAGCATCCATCTAGGAGTAAGGTCATCCTCCTATATAACCAACACCATTATCACACCTAAGAAAATTAACAAAAATTCCATTATATCATCTAATATTCAATCCATACTCAAAGTTACCAAATTATCCCCCAAATGATTTTTATAATGTTTCCTCAAACCAAGATTCAATCTGAATTCATGTATCACATTCAATTAGTGTCACTTTAAAACAGACTCCACCTCAACTTTTAAAAAATAATACTGTCTTTTTGAAGAGTCTAGGTCAGTTAGTCATCTCATAAAAATATACCACATTCAGGTTTGGTCTATTTTCTCTCGGAGTCACTAAACTTGTTCTTCTATCTCCTATCTGTACTCTAAGCTGGAAGTAAGGTATATAGGGTTGATTAGATAGGTGATGACCTCCAGGTCCCTCCATTGTAAAGGTATATTTACCCTTTGTAAATGTAAATAATCTTTGAAATAATCCTTAGCAACATGTGAATATCCTATTCCCAAGCAAACTTTTACCTAGAGGTTTTAATATCCATTGATGATCTTTGCTTAAGTCTATTAGGGTTGTAAAATGGAGATTTTTCTAATTCCTTCTATATTTATTGGCTTAAATTTTTTGGTAAAGAAGAACTTTAACTGTACTCCCTCAACATCCATATTTTATAGTATCATTAAAGACTAATCAATTTTTATGCTTTAACCAGCTAGAAGGCCCCCAAGTGGACTTTAAACTTACACAAAGATGCTCATTATAGTTAAGAAAAAAAATTAAAATTACAATCAGATAATTTTTCAAATCATACAAATAGAGCAAAATGCTCAATAATATACTTCAATGGCAAGCACGTGAAAGAAACAGGAGCTCTTTTTTTTTTTTGAGTCAAAGTTTCATTCTGTCACCCAGGCTGAAGTACAGTGGAACATTCATGGCAAGCAGATAGAACTACAGGCATGCGCCACCATGCCCAGTTAATTTTTTAATTTATTTATTGAAGAGATGAAGTCTCGCCAAGATGCCCAGGCTGATCTAGAACCCTTGGGCTATGGTAATCCTCTCATCTCTGCCTCCCAAAGTGATGGGATTACAGGCACGCGCCACCATGCCGGCAACAGGATCTCTTTTATGGTGAATGAATGTATAAATTAGTAGTCTCTTTAGAAGGCAAAGTAATTTAAATCCTACAGATTTAATCTATAGATATACTTACATATGAGCACAAAGTACAGAAGACTACATAAGTATATTCTACACTATTTTTAATAGCACAAAATTTAAAACATGCATCCATCTTCAGGACATAAGTTAAACTATAGTACTTCCATGTAACGAATTATGATACAGGAAGTTCAACATTTTTGATATATAATAGTCTTTAAGATATATCACTACAGCTTGTCCTTATCTCCTAACACTCTCTTCTTTCCTTACTCCACTTTAGTCACACTGACCTCCTTATTCTTCTTCAAACAATCAAGCACACTCCTGGTTCTAGGGCTTCTATATTTTTCCTTCTGCCTGGAATACACTTCCCATAAACTCATTCTCTCATTCTATTCAGGTCTTTTTCCTTACACCATAGGATAGAAATAGGCCTTCCCTGATCTCCCTAACTAAAATGGCCCTATACCCAGACCTAACACTCTAGTCCCTAACCCTGCTTTACTTTTCTTCATAACTTACTACTTCCTGTTGTGTTTACTGCTTTATCTGTTTATTAGGTCCCCCAACACTAGAATTAGCAGCTCCAATGGAATCTTTCTTTGTTTACAACTATATCCTCAAAGCTTAGAACACTATTTCCACAATGAGTACTTAAAGACTTTTTTCACTCACATGTATAAAAGTCATGTTTTACAGCAGTGTGTACATTATGCTATATGCCTATATATACATAAAGCATCTTTAGAAGGATCCTCAAGAAACTGGTAATAGTTGTCTCTAATGAGGTAAAATGAGAAGTGCAGAACAGTGATGAGGAAAGCTACAATGTCTACACTTTATTACACTCTAAAGTTTTAACTATGTTCACATTCATTAAGAACATAAATAATTTTAAAAATTAAAGAAAATATATGTTCAAAGAATATCCTAATTTAGTCTGCTGCTCTTTTTTGTATGTCCAACTTTATACAGGCACCTTTGTCACCAAAAGCTTTAATGCTTTACAAATCTGATAGGCTTGTTCAGTTCAGAAAAGGTTGTTTTGCCATAAGTATATCCAGAAAGTAATCACAGCAATGAAGTCAATACTAATATTTTACCCCATATATGTTATTTAAGAGACTATAAAGATATATGCCAACATGTTAACAATGATTAATTCTTATTAGATAACTAATGGGTCTTTATGCTTCCTTAAACTTTACTTTCCACACTAAGCATAAATGACTTGTATAATCAGAAAATAATAATATAAAATCCTTTTTTTAAAAAAGTCAAAGTTTAAATAAAATACAATAAAAGTTAAAATTTAAAGGAACAGTTCCTTCCTAATGTTTTCTGTAAATGTGACATTAATATAAAATGAAGAAAAGCATTTCAGATAAAATCAACGTTTTCCTTAGAATTCCAAAAGGTAATTCTATAGCAAGATTCTTAAATACTAAATTAATTTTAATCCTTCAGTATTTTTTCCTTATAATTCTTCTTATTCTTTAAGCTTGACATATACAACCAATAAAATTCTTCTTTCTTATTTTATAAGCATAATACAATTCCAAAAATGTGATCCTTTTAAAGGCCTTTAAGTTACCCATATAGATATCCGTTACCTTAAATATTAATATTTTATTTGTGGTAAGAACATTTTAATTCTTCCCTTCTATTTTGAAATATATAATAAATTATTTTTAACTGTGATTTCCCTATATTTGGCACTGTGCTATCAAATACTAGAACTTATTCTTTCTAACAGTTGACTTTTCATAAAAAGGAATAAAGGCTAGAAGGGTGGTATATTAAAAACAAAGTCACTCATATATATCAATTCTTTTAAAAATCTTTAATTTCCTTTCATTTCTTTCTAGTTCTGTTTCTTCCTTTCAAACTCTACTTCTCAACTTTTTAGAGCCCATCTTTTTATACAAGTATCCTTACAATAATGGTTTTAAGTTTCTTTCAAATTAATAGTGTTTTTCACTGATTACCATTAACCTTTTGCACTCAGATGTCCCCTCTGAGGATATCTGTCAAGCTTCTGATCAATTGAGAAGTGGTTTTCAGGAATCATGAATGCTTCCTTTCACATTGTATTTGAAAAACAGGCTGGACAATAAATTAAATATTAATGTGGGAGGAAGAAAACGAGACTGCATTGTCTGCTTGAATAGAAAAACACCAGGAGGAACACTTCAAACAAATTACTATTGCACAACATGTATCAATGAACCTGCAACGCATGTCAGTGACCGTTTCACTCATTACCACGTTAGAAAAATGTTAAGATATAACATTTTGATTTATTGTTATAAATTCCTTAATGTCCAAAATTACATTATACGCCAAATATCATTAGAATAAAATAATCGGTTCCAATGCTATACTATTTAATATAAAGTGACATGTTTTTCACTATTTTCTAAAAAAGTATGGTTGAGTTGCTGGTAGGTGATCTGCAAAATGTTTCCGAGTGCAAAGGGTTAAATACAGACATATTCCATGGAAGAGTTTTCTTTTATAGAATCACAGATTGTAAACCCTGAAATAAGTCCAAGCAATTTTGTTTCAGGCATGAGAAATATCATCATTCCCACTACAAAGATGAAGTACTGAAAGCCTAGAAAGGTCTGATAAATTGTCCAAGGTTTCCTAGTTATTTAGTGATGAAAGAGTAAGAAAAAGAGTAAGAAAAGAGATTTGGAAAACACTCTCTTTTTGTTTTTCATTGCAGTACTCTTTCTATTACAATTCACTCAAGTTTATAAACCTCCGGGAGGAAAAGGAATGATAGTAGTTAGGTCCACAATATGCAGTGTGATACTGTACCCAGAAATTCTTCCTATCATTGTTACCTGTGTTGCTATTTCTCAGATTATAGAAATTTATTCAATATTTGTTAAAAGCAGCAAAGAATATAGTAATAGACACCATGGTGGCCTCGGCTGTCTGCCAGTAGAGAACATGAATCCCTTGTTGGAAGCTTGTGCAGACAATCTGCTATGTAATTGTAGCACTAAACATTAGCTACCCTAATTTTGTATGTTTATAAAATCATATCTTATATGATTTCAATAGAGTTCCAATTTCTTCAATTCTGTAAAATAGCATTTTAAAATTAGGGCTACCTACATAAAATCAACTACATAAAAACAATGGTGTAAGATAAATCTTAATAGCACAAAGAGATAAACATGTCACTAGACTCTGAGTACTAGTGGGAAAAAAAGGGAAGTTTAGTTACAGAAGTTTTTCATTTCATAACAAAAACCCTGTGATAAGAAAACTATATCTTTATACACATTGTTTCTAAGGACTATACATGTATTTTCCTGCACAATTCTCATTATTTTAAAGAGTACATACCAACAGTTTTTTGCCGTACAATACTCCTCGCCTTTTCAGTTCCTGGGGAACCAGTGGTTGTTGCACTTCTCTGTCTCATTGGTGCTTGGCCAGGCTGATCACGACTCCATCCTCTAGAAAATGACTTATCAACTGAAACCTTCTGAAATTCATGTCCAACTCCTAGAAATATATATTTTCAATCTCAATATACTGTCACTTGATATAATATCTTCAAGTTATGTGTGCTACCATGCCTCAGATTCTAAATTGTGAAGTAACAAGTAAAGTGCTGTGAACTATAAGGTTTTTTTTTTTGAGTTCCATTTTATGTAAAAACCATATTCCAAAACTGATGCAGAATTTTAAAATTCCACTATCAACAATAAACCATTAGAAATTCTCTGCCACTACTTGTTTTGTAATAGAAATGAAACGTTTGGACAAGCCAAAAAAGACAGAAAATGAACAAAACAAAAGCAATCCTACGGTGAGGCTTACTAAATCTCTAACCTGCCAATAATAACCATGTGGGAAATAAATAGTCCAACAAAAAGCAGTTAAAGCACATACTTAATACCCTGGACAAAAGGTTAAGTCTGAAATGTGACTTAGTTGCAATCTCTATCTATCAACTAATTACTAAAAATGCAAAATATTGACAAATCAAGGATTATAAAAACATGTACAATGACATAATCATTATGCTACTGCCCCACTCCTCAGAATGCTAGACAGATACATTATTTCATGTCTAGGGAATGTTTGCATTTAGCTAAAATTATTTAGTTAAAACTACATAAATGTTTTTAAAAGAATTTTCAAATAATTCTGTTATATACTTTTAAAATAGAGTAACATGAAATCACCTTCTCAGTTGTAACAAAAAAGTGCTTATGATAAAAAGAAACAGCATCTCACAAGCTTCAGTTTTGGTTAATGATTAGAAGTAAAACTTTTAAGATTCTGAATTATGTATTTAACTTTAGTAAGATATGTAGAGAATACTTTATCTTATATAAAAATTACTATTGATTTTAGGTGCTTTAAAAAAAATTACAGGGTACCTGCATGTTTGTTTTTTTTGGGGGGGGGTTGGAGTCTCACTCTGTCATCCAGACTGGAGTGCAGTGGCCGTTCCCGGCCACCGCAGCCTCGACCTGCTGAGCTCCAGCGATCCTTCCGCCTCAGCCTTCCAAGTAGCTGGAACTACAGGCGTGCGCTACCACACCCAGTTAATTTTTTATTTATTGTAGAGATGTAGAGATGAGGTCTCGCCAAGTTGCCCAGGCGGGTCTCGAACCCGTGGGCTCAGGCAATCCACTCACCTCAGCCTCCCAAAGCGCTGGAACTACAGGCTGAGCCACCAAGCCTGGCTCTGCATGTTTTATTCTTGGAAATTTTAAGCCTCCAAGGTAAAGAAAGGAGGAAATGTTTAAGAAAGAACATGAGGCTAAGCACAGTAACTCATGCCTATAATTCCAGCACTTTAGGAGACCAAGGTGGGAGGACTGCTTGAGCCCAGGAGTCTGACACCAGTCTAGGCAACATAGTGAGACCTTGTTTATATAAAAAAATTTTTTTTAAAAATAGCCAGGTGTGGTGGCACACACCTAAAGCACCAGTTACTTGGGAGACTAAGGTGGAAGGACTGCTTGAGTCCAGAAGATTAAGACTGCAGTGAGCCCTGATTTCACACTGCACTCTAGCCTGGGTGACAGAATGAGACAGAGTGAGATCCCAACCACCCTCAGCCCTATCTCTGGCTTGGTTTTCCCCCAGTCAATTATTTAACTAAATTTATATAGCATATCTCCATGAACAACTCTTACCTTTTCCTTTGTGCTTTTTTTGCTTCTGTTCACTCAGCTTATCCAATGGTAAATCACTAAGATCCAAACTATATAAATTCCTAGCTAAAACTTTAGTTAATGTCTCCATAGTCAGTGACCACTCAGTGGCCAACTCTTCCCAATAGGTCAACGATGACAATACTGACAATAAGTCATCCCAAAGTTCTCGGGAGATGTACACATTTAGGTTTGCTTTGATCCAGGCAACTATAAGGGTCTATAATGACAAATAACAAAAAATAACATAAAATGTATTTAAGTGCATTACTTCAAAATCAGATACTCATTGAAAAAAACCCCTAAAAACCAGAATTTTAAAACACATCTTTCTTCACAGATAATACTTATAAGAGTAGTTCATGCAATCATTAGTATCCACCATAAACTTCATTTCAATAATTGCCAACTCCTAACATGCCAGCAATCCAAACTGCTAAGAAATCTCTCTAAAGTTACATCTACCCTTAGAGCTGTATTACACTTATATTAAATAAAATAAATGCTATTTTAAAAGAAATAAAAGCTTTCATACTATTAAGTATTAACAATGTTGAGTTACTGAACTAAAAAACCAGAATCTACAATCCCAAATTAAAGATGAAAATTACTAAACCTAATTTGTAAATTCTTTTTACTAATATAACAAAAACAAGGTACGAGATACATTTAACTTAATGTGTTTTTGAAAATGTATATGTAAATTGAAGGTTGAAATTAAATTTTATTTTAGACACCATAGGGCTGGGTGCTGTGGCTCATGCCTATAATCCCAGCACTTTGGAAGACTAAGGTTTGAGGTCAGGAGTTCAAGACCAGCCTGGTCAACACAGCAAAACACTGTCTCTACAAAAAAAAATTTTCTTAAATTAGCAGGACATGGTGGTGCACGCTTGTAGTCCCAGTATTTGAGAGGCTAAAGTGGGAGGATCCTTTGAGCCCAGGAGTTCAAGGTTACAATGAGCTATGATCATACCACTGCATTCCAACCTGGGCAACAGAGCATGACCCTGTCTCTAAAAAATATATATAAACAGAAATTAAAGACAACAGAGAAATTAAATGCATCACAGAATTAAAAACATTCATAAAAGGACAGAAACTACTGATCAGCCAGTACTTCCTGAGACATCTTCCCATTGAAGAAGCATGTCACAAAATAATGGATTTTTCAAAAGTTTATTAACTAGAAAGATTAGTAAGGAATTCACATAAATTTAATCACAAAATATAAAGATGAAATGATCAGAGTTTGGAGTACAGAAGAGTAGTAATGTGTGACCTCTCATTTTATCTTTAAATGTACACACCACCAAAAATAAGCTATTTCATTTAGGAAGATAAAATTTTATTTTCCTATAGCTACCACCATTGGATTAGTTCTAACCAAAGGGAAACTTGGGTGGGGGGCGGCTAATGAAGGTTCGAAGAATTTAGATAATACATGCAGCTGGTCTTAAAGGATTATTCACCACCAGAATAGAATTTTAGGTAAATGGCTAATATGTATTTTTAAAAAGACTGCTGGGTGCAGTGGCTGATACCTATAATCTCAGTGCTCTGGGAAGTCATAGTGGGAAAACTGTTTGAGGTCAAGAGATTGAGAATAGCCTGGGCAATACAGTGAGACTCCATCTCTGCAAAAAAAAATTAGCCAAGTGTGGTTGGCTTGCCTGTAGACCGGCTACTTGGGAGGGTGAGGCAAGATCACTTGAGCCCAGGAGTTTAAGGTTACAGTGGGCTATAATCAGGCCATTGCACTCCAGCCTAGAGTACAGAGTGAGACCTTGTCTCTAAAATATAATTAAGTAATTCATTTAAAAACTAATAAATGGAAAAAACCCCATCCATTTTAAATGGTCATAATTATGGCTGAGAACTAGATCTCAGTTTTTATCTTTGACATTAATAACCATTTCATCCACGTATTTGTGCTTAATGTGACATCTTAAGAATATATTGATTTCTATTTTTCAAATAATATATATTTAAAGTCAGCATTCTATCCTCAGGCTAGAAAACACAGTATATAATTCCTGTATAATCAAACTACCACTGATAATTCAAAAGAAGAAAAGAAGATAATAAAGTCTTATGGAAAAGCATAATCAAAACAAATCTTGATTATTTACTACTTTTACATTATTATTATTATTATTATTATTATTATAGAACAACATAAAAGATAGTGTTTTTCGTAACAATCCCAGAGATTTGGAAGCTCATAGGGCAGTAAGGCCATTAACCCTGAAGCCCTCTGAAAGCTTTTTTGCAATCATGCATTAAGTATGCCACTCAAGAAACAAAATAAATACCACCATCCTGTTAACACTTTTTCACAGATCTGATATTTCCTCTACTCCACTAGTTAGTATGAGGGGGGACCCCCAAAGCCCGGAATTATCTTTTGGTGGGTGGGCCCCTTGTAGTACATTCGGAACTTGTTCCTCCGGATCAATCAACCAAAGTTTTTATGTGGAAGTTTTGAGAAGGTTATATCATGATTTATGGAAAAATGTCCCAAATTGTGGCAAACAGGTGACTAGTTCTTCCAGCATAACTCACCTACCCACAGCAGCGCTGAGTGTACAGCAGTTTTTGACCAAAACAGCACGACTCCAGCACCACCCCCATTCACCTGATCTCAGTCCAAGCAACTTTTTGTTTGTTTCCCCAGATGAAAAAAGTCCTCAAAGGGAAACACTTGGCCAATGTGGAGGAGGTGAAACAAAAAATGGCAGAAGCACTAAAAGGCATCAAAATTGACCAGTTCAAAAACTGTTTGAGTAGAAGAAAAAGCAGCTTGATAGGGGTAGTGCATCAAATGAAGAGTACTTTGAAGGTGACTGAAGTTTAAACATGTAAGAATACACAGTTTTTATAAATAAATTCCGGGTTTTTTGGGGTCCCCCTTGTATGAATGGCAAATAGCCTATTTAGATGAGCAACTTTTGATTTAGCTCTATAAAAGATCCCTTAATATGAAATACTCTCTGATTTAAAGTTTTTTTCCAGGTACTATGTTCATGAGTCAATGAATCTTTTAAAAAATGAATATCAATCCATCTATTCATCTATTTATTTATTTTTATTGCCTGGAAAAGTGGTCCTGCAAGTCGACCTGCCAAGGTCATATTTTTTTTCCCCTGGAACTGCAGAAAAGCTTGTGATGGCATCTTCAGTACAGACTCCGTGACTCTGAGCAACACAAGCAGCATCTGTTCCCTTAAAGTAAAAAAATTAATTAATGTTTTCTTTTTGCATATAACTGATAATAATAGTGTTATCTTTGGAATAATTTAAACATCAAACACTTTGAAAGACAACTTCAAATTTTTAGAGTTCTTTAAATATTAAAATTTAAAATTCCATTATATATATATGTATCAATCATTTAAAAACAATCATTTAAGATACCCTCTCATCAAATAAAATGTATTCAAAAGCTGATACTTTGAAGGTGACAATATGGAGACTGTTCCTGTCTCCTCAATCACGAATCAAATACCAATGTTAGAGAGCTGCTAGAAGAACACTCATCTATACAATATAGTTCTACCCAGATGCTGTCCATCTAATCCATCTTTACAATATGGAGAACAAACACATATCTAGAATCATTCCAGGCACAATTTCAAAAACTACCTATCTTAAGATTAACAGATCACAAAGAGACTAGTAACTAATCAAGGGCCATTACTCTATTGTCTCATTCCATCTTTTTTATTTTGGCCATTTTAAAATCTCTTGTTTTCCTTGTGTACCACAAGTCAAGTCAATTCTAATACTATTTTCACCTTGCCTCTTTCTCCTAGATGCTTATTATTAAAACCGTAAAACTACCTTATTAGCACTTGATATTTCAAAAATTGATTCAATCACATATGAAAAAGAGGCTGACAAGGGAATTTCAGTTGAATGTATAGCTAGGACAACAACCCAAGTCCCTTTCACAGCTCCTCCTCTATGGTTATTTTGCAGGCCCATTCCAGACACAGCATACGTGAAACAGTCACTGGAAGAAATGTGGCAGAGGCAGCAATAGAGCCCAGATCTATATTACATGCTTTTTCTGGGAAGTAAGAGCAGAATCAAACAGAAAACTACAACTCAATTAAAAATATTCTGAATTTATTAGCAAACAAATGCATGCATTCATTCACAGAATTAAAAATCAGAGGTGCCATATTTGTAGCCTTATGCTTTTGGTTTAGCTATATGAAATAAAAAGCCATTTGAAATCAACTACATATGCAATAAAGTATAGGTTTTCCAAATAAATCTTTTCTGATTTCAGGTCAAATCATAACTCATTCATATATCACTTTGTAATACAATGATTTTAATTAATAAAGTCTTGGAAATTCAATGTAAATATGTAGGCAGTCTCCCAAAATGCTATTACTTCGAGGGAACTTAAAAAATTAAGAAAAAACTCTAAAATGGTTTTCTACATAGCAAGTCTCTCACTATAACCTAGCTCATAAATAATTCAAAGCATACAGAAAGAAAAAAAAAGACTAACAAAAGAATAGTCCAATGTAGCATAGTTACTAGCTAACAATAATTTGGATTCTGAAGTAACAAAAAACCATAGTTCAAAATCTCTGTTCATCACTCACTACCTATGTGTATAAGGACAAGTTATTTCAGCTCTTTATCCCTAGTAGTTATCCCAAATAAAACAGGGATGTTATCTACATTACAGGATGCTGTAAGAATTAAGTAAGAAAATGCATGCAAAGTGCTTAGAAAGATACCTAACACAAAGAAATGTTCCAAATGTTAATAATAACTACTACTACATGTAATTCTAATAATACTGCTAAAAAGCCGGGCTCGGTGGCTCAGCCTGTAATCCTGCGCCTTGGGAGGCTGAGGTGAGTGGATTGCCTGAGCCCGCGGGTTCGAGACCCGCCTGGGCAACTTGGCGAGACCTCATCTCTACAATAAAAATGAAAAAATCAGCCG
>CAUYQG010164230.1:0-10087 GCA_963574415.1 Tarsius wallacei
TTCTTTGAGGCATCAGCCTGGCCAGTTCCTCCATTACTGGCATTTGAAAAAAGCTGCCTACCTTCCACCACACATCGTGTGTCTGTCTTCTCAGGCAGCAGGCAGACGAACTTGGTGTTTACAAAGCCACTGCACGTAACTGTCATTATGACATTCACCAGCCCACCCCTTCCCCCATGTAATCCCAGCACTTTGGGAGGCCAAGGGAAGAGGATCGTTTGAGCCCAGGAGTTCAAGATCAGTCTAAGCAACATAGTGAGAACTCGTCTCTACAAAAAAACCAAAAAAAAAATCAGCCAGGCATGGTGGCACTTGTCTGTAGTCCCAGCTACTCAGGAGGCTGAAGGGGAAGGATCTCCTGAGCCCAGGAGTCAAGGCTGTAGTGGACGTGATTGTGCCACTGCACTCCAGCCTGGGTGGTGACAGAGAAGGACTCTGACTCAAAGATAAAATAAAAATAAACCTGCCATGAAATGGTTTATAAATGTGACTCTTCCAGAATTGGAGCTTGGGCAGCCAAACAGTAAACACAGCTGAGAAGTGAGTGTCTCACTCTGCCACCCAGGTTGGAGTGCTTTGGCACAATCACCGCTCACCACAACCTTGACTTCCAGGGCTTGGTTAATCCTTCTATCTCAGCCTCCCAAGTATCTGAGTCTACAGGTGCATGCCACCATGCCTGACTAATGTTTTTGGTTGGTTGGTTTTGTTTTTTGTAGAGATGAGATCTCTCTCTCTGTTGCTTAGACTGATCTTGAACTCCTGGGCTCAAACGATCCTCTTCCCTTGGCCTCCCAAAGTGCTGGGATTACAGGTATGAGCCCCCATGCCCAGCCTGAACTTATTTCTTTAGGTGAGTGTAATGGTCTTTTGGTGTATCAACCTAGCTAGCGTATAGTCACCAGTTATTCAATCAAACACTAATCCAGATGTTGCCTGAAGGCATTTTGTAGATGTCAGAGTGTGAAATTCATAATCCATAATGGACTTTAATAAAACGATCCTAGATAATCTCGGAGTCTGACTCAGTCAGGTGAAAGGCCTTAACAAGCAGCACTCAGGCTTCCTGGAGAGGAAGCCCCCCTGCAGACATCTTGCCCTCCCAGATCTCGGACTTGTAGCCAGCCCCAATCCACAAACCGATTCTGCGATAAATCTCCTACATTCGAACCTTCAAGTAGCAAACTTTCAAAATGCGAATGTGCGTTCACCAGTCCAATTATGTAAGTTAGCTCATGTGTGTGGCATACTTTTCAAGGTACTGTACTGTAAGATTTTAAAAGTTTTCTTTATTCTTTGGTTTTCTATATATTATTTGTGTGAAAAGCATTATAAGCCTATTACAGTGCAGAACTATTTAGCCAGTGGTGGTAGTTGGGTGCCTAGGCTAACTCTGCTGGACTTACAGACAAATGGGACTCACAAATGCACTCTCAGAACAGAATTCGTTCGTATGTAGGGGTCTTACCGTCTTTATCTCCTACTGGTTCTACTTCTCTGGTTGAGCCCTGACTGACATAGTTATATCTTCAAACATACGGGGTCAGAGGCTCACCCAATTAAAAAGTCTACAACAGTGGTACTATTGGCTCTTTGTTATAACTTTCTCCCGGATTTTTTAAATATTTAGATGATGTCCTACGTGCCAACTGATCTCCCATAACCTCAAGTTGCGCAAGTAGCTGAAGTAATGTTTGACTGAAGACTTTTATGGCTAAGCTAAGAAAAATTGCCCTCAGAATTAGCCAAATGGGTGGCATGTGTCCAACTCATATGCTACACAAAGTATACCAAGACTTGGTCCAAACTCCCCCCCCCGCCCCCACAGAGTGTTGGCATTTGCTCGGCATCTCACTAACACTTCATTATCCAGGCAATCTAAAGACAACTACAATACCGTTCTCTCCAAGGCTGACCTTTTAAAAGCACCCAGTTCTACTTACAATGTAATATCAAACCTACAGGTTTGATTAAGATCCAGAAGCAAGAGGTTTTTACACCCACCTATGTACATAGATATCCATGCACCTCTTTTGACACACTACCTTTTAAATAGTCCTTATATGGTCCCTTATGGTTTTTCAATTATTCTTTATAATTTTATCTAATTTTACATATAAAGAATTGCTTACATGGCTTTAGGTTTATAAGAAAATAATAAGGTCAAGTGCAGTGGCTTATATCTGCAATCCAAGCACTTTGGGAGACCGAGACAGGAGGATTGCTTGAGCCCAGGAGTTCAAGGCTAGCCTGGACAACATAGTGAGACCCCGTCTCTACAAAAAAAAAAACCCAAAATTCAGTCAGGCATGGTGGCATGTGCCTGTAGTCCCAGCTACTCAGGAGACTGAGGCAGAAGGATCTCCTGAGCCCAGGAGTCAAGGCTGCAGTGGCCATGATTGTGCCACTGCACTCCAGCCTGGGTGGTGACAGAGAGAGACTCTGACTCAAAGATAAAATAAAAATAAACCTGCCATGAAATGGTTTATAAATGTGACTTTTCCAGAATTGGAGCTTGGGTAGCTAAACAGCTGAGGAAGTTCGTAACTTACCAGGTTGGAGATGCCTGTGGTGCATACAGGAAGCAGCTTTGTACCTGGGTTGGAAATGTAGGCGTGGACTGCAAAAGTGTGGTCAATAAGAATGTAATTCCTTAAAATGTGCCCACACAGAGTAAAGTAGATATGTTTTGTTTGAAGTACCCAAAGTAAGGATCTGCAGACATTGGTAAATGTGCTGGTTGAATTCATCTGTCTTAGTTTGTTTGTTTGTTTCCACTCTGATAAGCAGTTTGAACTGCAAATAGCAGTTGGTACAGAAAGCCCTTTCCAGTTCAGGGGCACTTTCCCCTAAGTTCTGTCTATCCCAACATGCTTGTGGTCCACCCGAATTCTAAAAAAGTAATTTTAGCAAGAAAGACTCTAGGAGAACGGTATCTATAAAAATCACTTGCACTTGGTGAAGAAAGTCTGTGAGCTGGGCACAATTCCTTAGGATCAGCCAGTTGCTTATATGGCATTATCATCATCAACTTGACCAGGGGCTCTTTCCAAGTGAGAGTAAGATACAGAGCCAATGCCATCATTTCCACCCACTCAGAAGTTACATTCATCACCACATGTTGGCCTATTGTTTACAGGTTTGATTAAGATCCAGAAGTTTTACACCATCCCCACAAGTAAACTAAAGCACTCCATGCACATTGAGGGCTAAACCCTGCACCTCTGGAAAGACAGGGTACTTATCTTACACGCGTGTATATCCCTGTGGTGGGTACTCTATGACTAGTAGGAAGAAAGGAAAGGAGAAAGGGAGGTAGAGAAGAGGGAAGGAAGGAAAGAAGGAAGGAAGCTTTTCAATATCTTTTTTTTTTTTGTTTGTTTGTTTGTTTGTTTTTATATTTTATTTTATTTTATTATGTTATTGTGGGGTACAGTTAGGGACTTTTCAATATCTTAATCTGTCTCACTCTGTCTTAACTGCATCAAAATGCCACATTTGCTGGTAAAAATCTACTTGCCAAAAATAAAAATACTACAGAAAGAAATATAGGGACACCTCGGAGATATTGCCAGTTTGGGCTCAGACCACCAAAATAAAGCAAATATAATAAAGCAAGTCACATTAAATATTTGGTTTCCCAGTATACACAAGAGTTATGTCTACATTATTCTGTAATTATTAAGTATGCAATAACATTTTTCAAGTTGGAGTCTCACTCTGTCACCCTGGTTGGAGAGCAGTGGCTTGATCACGGATCACCGCAGCCTCGAACTCCTGGACTCAAGCAAACTTCCCACCTTAACCACCTGAATAGCCAGGACTACACTGAATAGCCAGGACTACAGACATACATCACTATGCCTGGCTAATTTTTTTTCTTTGTAAAGATGAGGTCTCGCTCTGTTGCCCAGGCTGGACTCAAACTCCTGGGCTCAAGCATTCCTCCCGCCTTAGCCTCTCAAAGTGTGAGTTCCACTTCTGATTCTATTTATCTTGCTATTTCTACCATAGCTTGAACACCTCAAAGTTACCCATGAGGGTTGGAATCAAGTTCTTCCAAACTCTTGATATTTTTTTTTTGTTTGAGTTGGAGTCTCCTTCCGTCGCCCAGACTGGAGTATAATGGCCGCTCCTGGCCATCACAGCCTCGACCTGCTGGGCTCCGGCGATCCTGTTGATATTGATATTTTGACCTCTTCCCATGAATCAACAATGTTCTTAATGGCATCTAGAATGGTGAATCCTCTCCAGAAGGTTTTCCATTTATTTTGTCCAGATCTATCAGAGGAATCACTGTCTATGGCAGCTATAGCCTTACAAATGTATTTCTTTTTCTTTTTTCTTTCTTTTTTTTGAGTCAGAGTCTTACTCTGTTGCCTAGGCTGGAGTGCAGTGACATACTCATGGCCACCCCAGCATTGACACTCTGGGCTCAGGCAATCTTTCCGCATCAGCCTTCCAAGTAGCTGGAACTACAGACACGTGCTACCATGCCCAGCAAATTTTTTTTTTTTTTTTGATATATTGTAGAGATGAGGTCTTGCCAAGTTGCCCAGGATGGTCTCCAACCCCTGGGCTCAGGCAATCCTCTCACCTCAGCCTTCCAAATGCTGGGATTACAGGCTTGAGCCATCGCGCCCAACCTGAGCAGTAGGTCTTAACAGCAGACTTAAAATATTCGGCAAACATGTAAACTGAGGTGCTGTCACCAGGCTTTGGTGTTCCACTTACAGGGCACAGGCAGAGAAGACTTAGCATCATTCATCATCACCCTAAGATTTCTGGAATAGAGCCCTGGCTCCAACTTTCAGCCACCAGCTGCATTAGGCCCTAACAAGAGAGTCAACCTGTCCTCTGAAGCCTTGAAGCCAGGCATTGACTTCTCTCCAGTGATAAAAGTCCAGGTAGCATCATCTTCCCATAGAAGGCTGTCTTATTTACAGGAGGAATACTCAAAAATGGAATTTATTTATTTAAAAATGTATTTATTCCTACATGTTTAAATTTCAGTCACCTTCAAAGTACTCACTGATGCCTACTGAGACACTTTTCCACTGCTCGAGACAGTTTTTGAACTCATCCATTTTGATGCCTTTGAGTGCTTCTGCCATTTTTTGGTTTCACCTCTTCCTCCTTGGCAAAACTTTTCCCTCCGAGGACTTTTTTCACCTGAGGAAACAGACAAAAAAAGGCATCCAGCTTGGGGTGAGAGCAGGAGAATAGGGAGGGTGGGGCACAGGGGTCACACCATTTTTTGTCATAAACTGCTGAACACTCAGCGTGGTGTGGGCAGGTATGTTTGTAAATCACCCATCACGAAATGGGCAAATGCTTTGAAAGAATCTCAAAAAAAACTCACTGAAGAAGAATGCAGCCTCTACCAACAACTCTAGCTGGTCTACTGATGCCAGTGGGTTCCTAGAACACTTCACTAGCGGAGAAGCCTGTCCTACAAGGGGCCTTCCCTCCAAAGGATAATTTCCTTTTGGGGGGAGGTCCCCCTCCTACATTAAAAATCTGTTGTTGGCCATTGCCTTGCTAAGCTATGGTGTGGCTGTGTGCTCTCTGAGCTATGGCCAGGGCATGTTTTCTTAAGGTTTGGCCCCCTCCTTTCCCTTGGGGAGGTGAATATCTTCTCTCTCTCCCTCTAATTCACTTTCTAAATAAACTATATTTTCTCTCTTAAAAAAAAAAAGCTGTTTTTTTCGTGTAACCTCCTTCATCCATTATCATCTAGCCCATTGCGGTTTCTCCATCAGCACTTGCTGCTTCACCTTGAACTTTATGTGACAGAGACAGCTTCTTTCCTTAAGTCTCATGAACCAACCTCTGCTAACTTTCCACTTTTCTTTGGCAGCCTCCTCCCCTCTCTCAGTCTTCACAGAATCGAAGAGAGCTAGGGCCTTGCTCTGGGTTAGGCTTTGGCTCAAGGGAATGTTGTGGCTGGTTTGATCTTCTATCCAGACCACTCCGACTTTCTCCACGTCAGCAAGAAGACTGTTTCGCTTTCTCATCATTTGTGTGTTCCCTGGAGGAGCACCTTTAATGTCCTTCTAGAACTCTCCGTTTGCATTCACAACTTGTTAACTGATGGGCACAAGAGGCTGTTTTCTGCCCTCCTCGGTTTTCAACGTGGCTTCCTCCCAAAGTTTCATCGTTTCTAGTTTTTGGTTTGAAACGAGAAATGTGTGACTCTTCCTTTCACTTGAACACGTAGAGGCCCTGGAGGGGGTATGAACTAGCTCAATGTCAGCACTGGTGTGTCTCAGGGAGGACTGAGGCCAGAGGAGAGAATAGAGATGAGGGAAGAGCCAGTCAGTGGAGCAGGCAGAACACACGTCACATCTGTTCATTAGGGTCACCACCTTCCATGGGCACCATTCATGGTGCCCCAACACAACTACACTAGTAATATCAAGGAGCAATGGTGACAGATCGCCATAGTGGGTATAGTAATCATGAAAATGTTTGAACTATTGCAAGATTTACTGACATATGACACAGAGACATGAAGCGAGCACATGCTGTTAGAAAAAATATATTTGCTTGATGCACGGTTGCCACACACTTTGAATTTATTCCAAAAAAATTGCAATATCTGCAAAGTGCAATAAAGCAAAACACAATAAAATGAGATATGCTTGCATTGCACAGATATTTTCAAAGCCTAAAAAATGAATGACATGTTAAGGGCACTTGTAACACTTCAATGCCAGCTAACGTTTGTACATAATAGAAGGGCTTATGAGTCTTGAATGATAGCTTTTTGCTTTTTGAAAATTTCTCAAAAATCCCTAAAAGCTTTCTAAATATGATTCTTTATTCCCCAGATGGCAAGATGTTTGCTACAGACTTGAGCTTCAAAGCATTCCTAGTTTTAGGCTATATTACGATTTATATTTTTTATCCTGGCTCTGCGACTCACTCGCTGTTTGACTTTGGGATAGTCAAAGCCTCAGTCTTCTCATTTGCATTATAAGATGGAAATCACATCTACCTCAAAGGGCAGTTGTGAGGATTTGAAGAGAGAATATTCATAAGGTACCCAGAGAAGCTTCCTGACCAGCCCTGGATGGTGACATAAGTGAAAATAAATCCACCTTGTGCTTAGCCACTGAGAGTTCAAGGATATCTTGTTGCAGCAAAAAGCGACGATAAATATCACCAGCCCCGCTCCCTGTTTCTACACTAAGTCTTCATAAAGAAGGGGAGGGCAAGAGGCCTATATGCAGAGAAGCCTAGATTCAAGAGTGTTCCATTGTCCATCACTGAATTTTTTTAGAGAATGCTCAGTGGAATGAGTTTAATGCATCGTTTACCATAGAAAATCTGGAAGAAGAAAAGTGGGAATCATTTCAAAGTCCCTATACTGCTTTTGAAAGAGATGTGGGACTAACTCATTGGATGAGATCCTTTCAGTTTTAGTAAATCAAGCAGAGTTTTTGTTAATTTAACATTTCACATATAGTCATGCACCACATAACACTGCTTTGGTCAATGGCAGAGCACGTAGACAACAGTGGTCCCATAAGATTATAATGGAGGCCGGGTTCAATGGCTCAGCCTGTCATCCCAGCACTTTGGGAGGCCGAGGTGAGTGGATTGCCCGAGTCCATGGGTTTGAGGCCAGCCCGAGCAACTTGGCAAGACCTCGTCTCTATGATTAAAAAAAAAAGTAGCCGGGTGTGGTAGCATGCACTTGTAGTTCTGGCTATTTGGAAGGTTGAGGCAGAAGAACCACCTGAGCCCAGCAGGTCAACACCGGGGTGGCCGTGAGTGCGCCACTGTGCTCCAGCCAGGGCGACGGAGTGAGACTCTAACTCAAAAAATAAAAAGATTATAATGGAGCTGAAAGGTGTCTATCACCTAGGGATGTCTTAGCCATTTAACACTGTACCACAATGCATCAGTTACATGTTTGTGGTGGCTGTAAACAAACCTTTGTGCTGGCAGGCCTAGAAGTACAGCACAACTGGGGGTTGGAGGTGGCGGGGACACGGTGGCTCACACCTGTAATCCCAGAATGTTGGGAGGCTGAAGCAGAGGGTCATTTGAGGACAGAAGTTTGAAACCAGCCTGGGCAGCACAGTGAGACCTAGTCTCTACATAATGTAGGCTAAGCTCAGCGGCTGTAGTCTCAGCTACTCAGGGGGCTGAGGCAGGAGGATCACTTGAGCCCAAGAGGTCAAGACTGCAGGCAGCTATGATCGAGCTACTGTACTCCAGCCTGGGCGACAGAGTGAGACCCTGTTTCTAAAAATAAATAAGATAAAACTATGAGTAATGTACTCCTCTGTCATCAAGGACAGAATACAAGACAAATATAAAATGGCGATAATATAAGGTTAATCACAAGACCTGGTAAAGGCATAAGATAAGCACATCATGCAGGGAAAAAAAGGGAGTGTCACATCCGAATGAGAACAGGGGAGGCTTAAGTTGGCATTCAGATGCACCTTGAAGACAGACTGAATTCTTACAGAGGAAATGAATAGAGAATATTCCTAGCGAATAGACCAGCAAGGGAAAATGTGACAAGCCGAGAAAACGGAGCAAGTTTTCAGGGAGAAAACAAAGCAAACTGGTGGGTTAGACTTAAGTGTAGGTAACAGAGTGGGAAGTTGTGAGCGGTTCTGCTGAGAAAGCCAACTGCAGAGAACCCTGAACACCAGGCGGAAGACTCCAGACTCAGATTGGAACCGTGCGAGTGGGTCCCTACAGCCTTTGATCAGGGGAGGGCAGCATTGGAGGAATTGAGACGACAACAACGAAAAGGACAGAAGTCAAGAAGCTGGCGGTGGCGCGGCCTCTTCCCAACGAAGGAAGCATCCGGCCGGCAGGCTGAGGGCAAGGCAGGCTCCAGACAGTGTCTGTAGCTGAAGTCAGACGGGCTACGGGGGCAGTCAAATGTCAGCGAATGCAATGAGACATGGGCCACAGGAGTCCTGGATTTCTTGTGCGTTTTCCACGTCCCAAATGCTCTCGGGATTCCATGGGAGAAGCTTCCCTGCTAGCTCGGCCGTTACCCTGAACGCCTCACTTTCCCAGCCAAGTATCAAGACGAAAGGGGAAAAAGTAGTTTCAGATACGATTCATTTCCAAAGTAGACGCAGTCCCCCAAAATGTGGGTAAATAACATTTTAAGGATCAAATTGTGTGCTCTATGTCTAGGAATCTCATGTGGTTCTTTTGGGAAACAGAGGATCATTCGGTGCCAAGAATAGCCGCTCATTAATTTCTGTCTCCAACCTACTTGAACCACATTGCTCCTTTCTAATAAACCTAAAAACTCAAGCCCTTTAAAAATGTCATTTGAAATTTTAACATAAAATAATGATGAAGAGCACACCAAAGTAATTGTATAATAAATATGCTTTTTAAAACTACATATGCTCCCTTCAAAATTCTGAGGTCACCACCCGACACCTCCCAGAACACACCCTCCAGCCCAAGCCAAAACACGTCTTCCATTTCCGAACAAAAGCACTGACTGTAAAACAGAGGTCATTGCTTATGAAAAGGGAAAAAAAAGATGCATGATTTGTGCTTTGCTGTCTCAGACTAATTCCACATTCAAAGAAGGGCAAATTATTAGTGAAACTTCCTAGTTATCTGTACTGCGGGACTTAATTAAAAGCAGAAAGGAAAAAACAGTGAATAACCAAAAGCCATGTATTTTTTGGAATGCTAACAGATTGACTTTTCTAATTATGTTTAACATAATCTATTATTGCACTTTCTAATCCTACACAGACTTATAATACAGGAGACACCCGAAACAATGCAGGTTAGAAGAAGCCAGTAAGAGTTCCAAAACGAGTGGGAATAATCCATAGACAGAGATGTGAGAAACCAAGATGTTGTAAGGGTCATAACTTAAAAGACGTGCAAATGTTCTTTCATCGTGTACTTTTGGCCTTTTCAGCTGGTGGTATTGCATTATAATACAATTGAAAACGCAGTAGTGGGAAACTGCGGGGGGCGGGGAGTGTTGGGACACGCCTCATCAACAAGGGTACCTGCATAATGGACATTTGTACACCTGACCCTGAATCGTACCCCACATCTTTAAAATAAAAAATTA